>JAYJLX010034212.1:0-16457 GCA_036873525.1 Chalinula nematifera | reverse complement strand
CATGAGTGATGTGGGTTTCAATGTAAGGAAATTTATGCCCACACAGCTTCCAATCCCTAATAATATTAATCCATTATCTATGGTATATGGATTCCTCCAATATAGTAATGTGTTATGTGTCCTACCTATATATATAGTTATGGATCTCTCCTATATACGTAGTTAAGTATTTGTGTCCCTTGCAGCCGACTGTGTGCATTCCTGCATCAGGTACCGTTAGGCCATGTGAAACTGATCAGCAGCACACCAGAATCAGTCATGCACATTCTGAACAGCTCATGGATCATCCATTGTTGTGGGAATCATTGGATAGCAACGTCCAACATTGGGTGTTCAGAGGGTGATGCCGTCAATTATAAATCACTTTATGATTTATTGATAAAACCACAAGGGGTATAGTGACTGTGATATAGTCCTTTCCAAAATACTAGTGTGCAATGTGTGTCTCAGCCTTTGCTGCAAAAAAAAAGGGAATAATAGACTGTGGATTGTATGCCATAGCTGTGTACTGCCTTAGCCAACAGAAAAGATATATTATAAAAGAACATTGGGATTGGATTGCCTCAAGAATGAATGCATAACTGTTCCCTTGTGTCTTCAAACATAGCTATGCTTCAAACTCCCGGAACCACCACGCCCATCACCCGTGATTCTTTATGTGCAGAACAATGTAGTCTAATGAAAACCACTCAGATGGCGAATTGGCAATAGATGCCTCGGAAAATAAAAGAAAAACCGCTAGTATAGTATTATACAGACTATTTGCCAGTGAGTCTGGACTACAGTCTAGAGTCATTTGACCTAAATCACAGTGACTGATAGTCATGCCTGGGGATGATTTTGAAACGCTTGTTCCAAGCAATGGAGTGGAGAATCGGGAGAATCCAGGGAAAGCATTCACCTGGAAGGAATTGAGCCAACTAAACCAAAGACGCAATGCTCATGTAGCCTACAGAGGGAAGGTTAGTGACCGTAATTATTACCCATGCTCTGTACATGTGTGATTATGTGCAATGGATTATAAGCTTGTACTAGGCAGTGATGAGCCTTTTCCAATGACCTTAATCATTTACTGACCCATTGTGTGTATCTGATACATAATAAATTTAGTTTATTGCACATTGTTAGTCACAATGTTAGTCTTACGGAGCCAGACCCACCCTCTGCTGCACGATGGGAAGGGTCTGGTCAATTTGCCCATACCGAGTTGTGCAAGTGCTTCCCACGGAATCCGTGGAAAGCAATTAAATTGTCACTAATCGTTGAAGAAACATGGCCGCCACTGTAAATAAACTGCTCATGGCTCGGCACTACAAATAGGTGAATATATAACTTAAGAGAAGTATAAACACAGTTTTTCTGTTATCCGCTCCTTGTTATCTGTTACAACGACAAATTATCATTCAGTTTTTCATTCGTGTGACACCATCAACCATAACCACTTAGTTAGCCACACCCAGAACGACTTCATATGGGCAAATTGACCAGACCCTTCTCGTTGAGCAGGTCTGGCTCTGTGCATAGATATTAGAATAAACAATAGGATTGGAAACTTGTAATTTTACGCGTTTGATGTTCATTATACACACTGTGCGTTAATTAGAAACACTCTATACGTATTTGTCGTACTTGGTAATGTTCAAAATGTTCAAAAAGAACTTTAGCACATCTTTTTGTTGTTTGTGTCACTGTGTGCTAAGGTTTTGAAACTACTTGTAACTTTAAACGTATATAAAGACCTTTGAAGAATGTATAGAAAGCTAAAGTCCCGTGTAAAGCTACTTTGAATTCGAGTGACAGGGAGCACAGTTTGACAGGTAAATTTACGCTTTCCTTTGTTTATGGATTCATTTCGGATTCTATGGAGAAAACATAGACTTAAACGCAAGAAGAATGTGTGTTGAATTGTATGTGACTCAAAAATGTTGCTCTCCGAGCCAGCTTTTTTAAGCAACTGGGAGCACAAGTGTTTTTAATACATTTTTTGAGTTTGCTTTACAACTACTAGCACCTTTTGTGTTCGATTTCTTATTTAAATATGAATTTTAAATACCTAACATGCATTCTACGTTTTTGAGGACCTTACTTAATTACTCTCTACAGTCCGCTTTCTTGACCTTACTGTAAAACGTAAATCTCCATTTTGGAGAAAAAAAAAAGGAACGAACATTGCTCGCCCACTCATAATAGTTAAATAATTGAGTTTCCAATCCCGGTTACATAATTTTAATAAGTTCTAATATCTATATGCTCCGTGAGACTAATAATATGTCAGCTAGGTGTTTATAGAAATTTGGTAGGCAATTTTACCTTTGAGTGTGGAATTGATTTTCAGGGTCAATATAACATTCTCATACTGTAAATGTGCGTTCATCAATAGTTGTTATACCATATACTCAGGTATATGATGTCAGTACGTTTGTTTCTCGTCATCCTGGTGGTGTGGAGCAGATAATGCTTGGTGCGGGACGAGACATAACGCAGGTGTTTGAATCGTACCATAAAGACGAAGTATTCAAGTATGTGTGTATAGGTATAATGTTTGTTAATGTATTGTACATGTTTTGTGTATTATCTAGAATTCTTGAGAAGTATTATGTTGGTGAATTGCTGGATAATGAAATGCCAGTGTTTCCAAGAAGAGGGTAATAATATAATAATGTATTTATACTACATGTGTATTAAGGTTAAATTAGTATATACTAGGTTACTAATAAGAAAATTACTGCAATCTGATCAATAGTCAGCCAGAGAATACTATATTTATTAGTAACCTCATTTTAGGTTACTATAATAACCATAGCAACACTATATTCATTAAAAAGGAAAGAACAAGAAGCTAGCTGAAAGATAGAGTACTACTTAGTCTGCATGTTGCATAGACTATGGTAAAAGAAATTTTCTTCAAGAATAGCCTTAAGTAGACCCTGGCGATGCATTTTGGAGTCATACAAAAAGAGAAAGACAAGAGTAAACTGTGTAAAAATTCTAGGTAAAGTTCAGACTATAAATATAGTTAGCCATGCACTGACAACTAATCTTCGAGGGATGTGTTTAAACAACAAAACATACATGTATCTACTGTAATTGAGGTAGCTTTGGAAGCTACTAGTCAGCAGAATGGTCCAGCTATGCCATGCATGGCTCAACTCGAGTGCTCGACTTCAGCAGATTTAGTTTCAGTTTACCCTAGCGTTTGATCATTTTTTCTTGCTTTTTTTATTTTGGTGGCTTGTGCTTCCAGTCCAGCAATATTTGTTCAAACAATATATTATACTAAGCCACTTAAGCCCACCATCCACTAGGCAAATTTTTTGCCGTCAACAATTTTTGTTGCACAGAAATAGAACCTAGTTCTATTTCTTTCAACCTAGTTCTATTTCTTTCAACGAAGTTGCCCAAAAGATCAAAGGGAAAAGGCTTGTTGCTTTCAACAATGTTGCCTAGTGGATGGTGGGCTTAATAGAGACCTAAGCTTTGACTATTAGTACCCCTCGAATTCAAAATAGTGCCTCACCTTTGGCTCGGGCTATATTTTGAATTCTTGGGTTACTAAACAACTTGATAACCTTGCTTAGGTCTGTAACTATTACATGGTCTTTGGTTTTTGCAGGGATTTCTATAAAACACTGAAGCAGCGTGTGAATGATTACTTTAAAAAGGAGAATATTGTTAGTTCATTCATTGATATTATGTGGTTACTGTCTAATTGACCCCATTACAGGATCCTAAAATTGACTATTGGATGTTTCTTCGATATGCCACATTTCTCACTATGACTTTTCTTAGCCTCTATTTTGTCGTAAGTAAATCGTTTTTTTTATTATCTCGAGGGTAGGCGAAGCCTATAGCGAGGGATATGTGAGTGAGTTGAAGCGGGAAGCCATACAAGAGGAAGCTATAGAAGTTTAAAAGTGTAGTATTTGTAGTTTGTCTGTGTGTGTATGTGTTAGCAAAAAGTTCACTTTAAACTGTTAGTGCAGAGCTGTCTTGTGGTTCTTGGGCTTGAAATTAGCTGAGTAATTAGTCAGTGCTCGCTATTTTGCATCGTTCTAGTCTTGTCCTCAGCCGTTTCTTGGATAGTGTGGTAAGTGGCAAAATGTGTTTGAGCTTGTTGACTCGATAGGTTAAGCTTCTGAATGCATGATTGAGTTAGTTTTATAAAAATCCCACGTATATTTTATTTGTTTGTCGATTAGTACGTGTCTCACAACTTGTGTAACGGCCACTGGAATACGGTAAAATGGTGGTTATCACAAGTTTGTATCTTGCTTCCTGGTGTGAGCTTAGACCTGTAACTTGCACTGTCAACCTGAGATCACAGACAACGAATACTGCTCACTCTGTCATAATGTTTCAAGCAAAATCAATGGTTCAGCTACCAAAGCATGGTTGCTTGGTGCCGCGCCCTTCTTCATCATGTTTTATATTTTAACCCTTTGATTGCCAAGTTGTTTTCACTGGTTTAGTCAGCTTCTTCTTTCGAGCGTCTTGCCAAGAAGCAAGATGCTGTGAAGACAGCCAGTAGTGAGGAGTGCACATGAAGAATTCGCAGATTACTGCTAGTTTTATTTTTAATTTCTTTGTTTCATGTATGCATTTTCTTTGCTTCTAAGGTATTGTTCCAGGATTCATGGATTTTAGGAGTATTTTTTGCTCTAATATGGGGTTTCTTCTCTGCTCTGCTAGCACTAACCTGTACGCATGATGCAAGGTACATGACTACATGTACATATATGTGTATACGGTGTGAGTATGTATAATTGTTGTGGCTATCTATTGTCTGTTCACGTTGACAACTCTCATCAAGTGCAATCCGGAAACAAGTTACGTTGCATGATGACGCTAAATGCATTTTTGTGGTTTTGCAGTCGCTACGTTGCATTCCTTCATTCTTTCCACGTGTTAACTCCTGATCGCCATTTATCGATTTATTGTTGTTTTGACAATGTTCTACGACTGTTTGAGCGACACTGATGCCTTAAAATAGAGCTAGCTCTTCTTTGATTGAATCTGTACTTGTGCCAGAGGCTGAAAGTAGGCTGAATTGGTATCATTAGCGGCGTACGATCGACACTGGTTGCCCGTTTTAAAGATCTTTTTTTCCAGCTGATCGACTGGCTCTGGATCCCTTCGATTATAAGTAAGTTTACACTAAGTATTTGGGACTCTGGAGGAAAAATTTGAGTGCTCTAAGATCCCTTGTGCTCCTGCTTTCTGGTGACAGTATTCAACTTTCCGGCTATGTCGGCCAGATGCTTGTGCAGCTTGCTTGTATAGCTCTAAATCGTAATGTATAATTATATTTGCATGGTTAACTATTTAAACATACAATTATTGTGTAAAAATGAAGAGAAAACATAACGAAAGCAAGAGAAATTACAGTTGCTGAAATGCATGGGCGCTGTCATCAGTAGTTTAATCAGTAAATGAATTTTTGTGGTTTTTGGTATCCTCCATCCCCCATGTAAAACTTGCAAATTCTACTTTGCAAGTGATTAATCCTTTAATGAGATTGCATCAAAGTGAGGATAGCAATGGTTTTGGAATTTTAAAAATAGCATGTATAACTCCTGAGTTATTGGGCAAATCCAGTGGACTTTTCAGTGTGAACAGTTAAACAGTAGTGCTCATGCTTACAAGCCATGAGGGGTAATGTGGAACGTTATTCTGTATACTGTAATCAATGGCTTTGTATTAATTGAATCTTGTTTTATTGCTTACATGTATAACGTAGTCATTTTGCCATTACTCACAAGCCCTGGGTATGGAAGATGGTTGGTGCTGTTCATGATTTCTACCTTGGTGCCTCCATATTGGCATGGACCCATCAACATATACTGGGTCACCATCCTTACACTAATATTGATGGAGCTGATCCGGATATAGTCACCGCTGCAAATGTTAGTCTTTGTATAATGATTCTGTACTAACACATAATAATACAATAGCTATTGTGTAGTAGGAAGTGTAGTAGGAAGTTGTGTCTTTACCCTCACCATGTAAAGTGTGGGAGGGTATATTAGTCAAATTGTGTGTGAGTGAGTGAGCGAATTGGTTATTTAGTTAGTTAGCCAACATTTTTTACTTTTAACGGTTTTTTTTCTCCATAACCAAGTGGCCGAATCTTTTTGATTTACTGAGAAGAAAGCCTGTCATCATCAATGAAAGCTGTTTCTTCTCCAAGTTTCAGGATGTAGATTGTTTATAAGTTATTTAATGAAAAAGGTACCTTAGCTTTTGGCAGTTTGGTAAGCTTTTTGCTGGTATTATTTCATACTTAAGTCAAATTCCTATATACGAATTGTTTGTCTGTAGTAGTAGCTTTTCGTTTGCTAGCTTTGGGTGTTCAAAGTGAGCACACGATTTTTCATGTCCTCAAATGGTTCAGCCATGTACTTTGTTAGATTGTACTAAAACTTGATCTGCTATCATATCTTTGTTTTAGAAGGTTGCAGTGCTTCGAAAGCAGTTTTATGAAAGATCAGCTTGTTTGTTGTTTCTTTGTTTGAAGCCTGTCTTCTTCTCCATTATTCATCAAGGCTCTGCCCACAATAAGTCTTTATATAATTATAACTTTGAAATAAACCTGCATTATGCATTTTTTTGTGAAGTTCTAATCCTCTTCCATTGGGAAGTAGCCAGTGGGTTCCAGCATCGTTTTGATTTAATGCTGTTTGTGATAGTTAATGTATGTGTTAGATTCTGATTGCTAATGGAATATTTGTGCTTTAACAAACCATTGGGAAGTGAAATCATTATACCAACTACAATAGTTTAGACTCATCTCATGTTTTTCAGTGTAAGTTTCTTCGCTTCAATATTTTGCTTAGCACTTTTGATGCACCCACACAATATTATAAACAATTTAAAGCACAGTTCACACTGTGCTATACCGGGATTTGTTAGCACTCGGATTGTGGTTTTGAGCGCTATATAGCACCAGCTTCACCTTATGCTTCATCAGCCCTCTTAACTACACCCCTTGTGCTATTTAATCTCGTATAGATATAGCATTGTAAACTGTGCTTTACTATTAGGGAAAGAATTATCTTGCCTAGCTGTTTAACCCTTTAGCAACTGAATTAATTCTTTGCCTGTAAAGTCTTGCTGACTCAGCATTATTATAACGTCAATGCCGACTGTACGGTGAGACTGACTGCAACCAAACTCAGTTGTGATTATTAGCGTGTCCAGTACTTTCAATCAGTGACAGAAACTGTGCACTATCGCTGTTGTCATGGAAACGGGGTGACCAGATGCTTGGCATAACCGCCTATTCCCCACTAGCTTCTGCCATTTTCAGCCACACCTGATGGTCCGCCTAACCACTCAGAATTGTACCCATGGCTCCTGTAGGTGCTCAGATTGCGTCTCAGGCCACCTTTCAAACTCAAAAATCCCAAAAAGTGGCAAGGGGCTGTGCCCCTTCGAACCCTACCTAAGGGAAACCCCCTAGTGTATGGTTGTGAGGGGGCGACGGCCCCAAAAGTGGTCACTTTTTATGAACTTTTACTTTTTGCAAATGCAAAAAGTCAGGCTCTTATGTGCTTTTTTACTTAGTTATGGACTCAAGTGTTGTGGGCGGAGTTTCTGACGTCTATAGACGTCTATGGTCATTAAAGGGTTAACAGACACCATTTTAAGCGTTATATTTTGTCCATACCATGTATACAATATTGTGAATATCTGATAAGTAATAATTGGGATTTTACTCTATTACAGACAATAGAGTAAGTGGAATCCCATATGCACCCTTGATAAAATCAACTCTCTTGTACTGTTTATGTAACAGGATGTCCCTGATTTTCGTCGTATCAAGTGGGAACAAAAATGGCTGCCACGTTATTTCTATCAGCATATATATGTTCCAGTGCTTTACTGCTTAGTGAGTTTATTCATTGTATATTGTGTGTGTAATAAAGTTTTGTTTTAAGTTTGGTGTAAGAACAAGACTCCTGGACTTTTATATTTTTGCATTAGCAAGAAACAGTAAGTGGATGTTTGGTGATTTATTTCTTATTTTTTTTTTGTATGGCACTTTCCACTGATACTGTGTTAGTGTATATTATCATTTTATTGAAGGTACCATTCGAATGAACCCTCCAACTACGTCTCAGTGGGTATGGTTTATGTGTGGTAAAATCAGCTATCTGTTTATCAGGTTTTATCTGCCATCATTGTACATGCCAACGTCATCACTGGTTAGTTTAGTATAATTGTTGTGCAACATATGTGTAACATATGTACACATGTATTTTAGTTGCTGTATAACTTGATAAAAGAAATGGCTGGTAGTTACTGGCTAGCACTGATATTTGGATCTTCTCATATGTTAAGTGAAGTGAGTCAATGTCTACCATTATACACTGTATACATATGTATATGTGCATGGATATGTGTATATGTGTGTGTGTTACTACTGTATTTGTATATAAGGTGGAGTGGCCTAAACCTGACAGTAATAATGTCGTCCACAAGGACTGGTGAGTTATATATCAATTATTAAGGGGCGTACCCATCCATTACTATAATTTTTAATTAGGGCGGAGCTACAGGTTGCTACTACTCAAGATTATGCCACTAATAGTTGGTTCTGGACGGTGTTCACTGGAGCCCTCAATCATCAGACTGCTCATCATTTGTTTCCTGGTATAATCCAGTCACACTATATCAAGATCACACCGATTGTCAAGCAGACATGTGAGGAGTTCGGAGTAGAGTATCATTGTGTTGATACCATTAAACAAGCACTGAAATGTCACATCAACCATCTTCATAATCTTGGTCAGGATGCATCTTTCGCTGCAAAGGAAAAGTAATTTATTTTCTATAATTTGTTATAATTATAGTATATAGTTATGACTTTTTTGTAATTGCAGTGTTTGTTGTAATTGCTGTTGTAGTCACCAGCATCATTATTAGCATTATTTCTACAGATCATTCCTTTTGTTATACTTTTTTTTGCTGTATTTTTTTTCACAATTTAGTTTGAAAATAATTTTTTTCTATGTATAGTCTAGATGCATTATTGTCAATATTACCGGTAACTTATACATACAATATTAAGCGAAAGTCTTTCAGTTTAGTAATAGTTTTTTTCTTCGGTTGTTTTGGAGCTGCTATCATTGTTGGATTGACATCTCTAACTGGTCACTAGCTGGACAGATTTCTATTATGAATTTACCACTTCAAATGACTATTATATTGGTACTGAAATATGATTTGTACCATCAACTAGTGCACTAAAGTGCGAATCCTCACCACACTATGCAATGATTAACACAAACCACAGTGAAACACAGATCCATGTAGCTCCAGTTACCAAGATGGTAGAGGCTTTGTAAAACATTTTGTGAAATTGCACTTGTGGATTACAATTTTGTACTTGCTACTAAAAATTTGGCAAACCTACTTTTAACACCAAGATACAATAACAGAGTAAGTTTTAGAACTATTCAACCAAGCCCATGGCTGAACCGCTCGAAGACTAAATCGTGTGCTAACTTGTGACATCTAAAGCTAACGAATGAAAAGCTATCCCCACAAATAAACTATTTTATTGTCAGTTCTTTACATACTCTATGGTATGATAATGATTAAAAAGCTTACCAAAGCTTCAGAAGCTAAGATATGCTTTTTACTGAATAACTCCCGAACGATCTAGATGCTGAAGAAAGGACAAGAAACAGGTTGCATTGATGATGGCAGCCTTCCTTCTCAGAAAGTTTGAAGAGAGTTGGCTGCTTAGTCATGGAGAACAAACTGTTCAATGTGAAAAAGTTTTGCTAACTAACTAACAAACGGTTTGATTAATATACCCTCCCACACATCGTGTGGTGAGTAAGGAATATCCAATAAGTATATTAACAGGTATACATAGTAATAGTAGGGATGGGAAAGTGCATGTGCAGGGGACATCATTTATCACATTAGTTGAAATTATTGCCTTGTATTTGTAATAGCCTGCCATATAATTTCTGATCATTAAATGTTTCTCCCTAGCAGTGAAAGTTAGAGATTTGTTAAGGATTGTGTGATTTTGCTGGACGAGCAGACTTGATGGTCTCATGATACCATAAGGCACATTTCTTAATTAATAGTAGAAGCTATACCATAGACCATTTCTGGAAAACTTGAGAGGTACGCAGAAATTATATAGCTATTTCGATAACTTTTTTTTGTGTCCCCCCCCCCCTTCCCCAATAACTCTTTTATTGATTGTAATAATTATGTACTTAATGCATAGTACACAACTAATAAAAATAGTGAGGTTTCATTGCTTGTTTAATTATTTGATTTCCATGGTACTAAATTACAGGGATTCCACCATGTTTCCACTATATTAAAATTCTATTGACCACATCCCAAGAATTTTTGGCACTTGAAGATTAAAGCCTATATTTAACAAAAATGGTAGATCCCCACCCCTGAGGTCTTTTGGACATTTACTTTTTAGTATTGACTGTTAGAATAGGATAGATGATTTTGGTGTAAAAACACAAGAAAAAAAAGCAATGCATGTAAACATGCTCGCGTGCAGGTTGACCACACCATTGGTTGTATGGGTACTTTTTTATGCTACAAATATTGTGATGAAACTTAAGCTACCTGAGGGCTAACTACTTTTGATAAGAAAATACTAGGCAAGCTATAGCTGTTCAAAGATTAGCTTTTTCCTGTTTTGGGCTTGAAATACTGTAATCGTCCTACTCTTTCCACAATAAACTACCCAACCAGTGGACATGACTGTATAAATGCTCACATTGTTTTTTCTCCTTTGCTGTGGTTTCACACATGAAATCATCTATAAGCAGCTTGAGTTTTATCGGCAAAGATCTAAGACTTGCATATAGATTTGACAGGCTTTGTTAAGTATATTTTACCTTGCAATGGCTAGTTTCTGACTTTATCATTGCTATGCAAGATGCACTAGAAATTAACATTGCATGAGTAGCAATTTCAATGCATAAGGTAATTTATGCTCATGGAGTTTCCAATCCCTAATGTTACTCCATTATCTATGGAATCATGGATCCCTCTTATATAGTAATGTATGTCTCATATAGTAATGTATGTCAGAAAAGGTCGGTTATTGTATAAAAACCAGTACTTTTCCATAAATGTATCACAGCATGTTTGGAACGACCTTTTATATTCATTACTTCGCTGCGCCTGATTCTGATTGACCAAATTAGTTTTCCTTTATATAGTCTACAGTTGGAGGACAAATTACGTGTTGTGTTACAGGCTATTTACCCGGTTAACCAATGCTGCTGTCCAGACTCACTTGACCTAGATCACAGGGGGAAGTAACTGATAGTCATGCCTGGGGATGATTTTGAAACACTTGTTCCAAGCAATGGAGTGGAGAAACCAGGGAAAGCATTCACCTGGAAGGAATTGAGCCAACTAAACCTAAGACACAATGCTCATGTAGCCTACAGAGGAAAGGTTAGTTTTAATATCCAGGTACATGGTTATACCCACTGTGCACAAATCATTACACGATGAGTTCATCCTAGGCAATATAATTGTAGTAAGCTGTAGTTAGTGTTAAAACATAGTTCACAATATATTGTGTTGTATGAGAGTTTAACCTTTTGTTATCATGTAAGGTTGGAATCGATTTTCAGTGTCAATTTAACATTCTCATATACTGTGATTATACCTTCATTAATGATAGTTATACCATACTCAGGTATATGATGTCAGTACATTTGTTTCTCGTCATCCTGGTGGTGTGGAGCAGATAATGCTTGGTGCGGGACGAGATATAACTCAGGTGTTTGAATCGTACCATAAAGACGAAGTATTCAAGTATGTGTGTATATATAATGTTTGTTAATGTATTGTACATGTTTTGTGTGTTATCTAGAATTCTTGAGAAGTATTATGTTGGTGAATTGCTGGATAATGAAATGCCAGTGTTTCCAAGAAGAGGGTAATAATGTATATACATAGTATTATAGAACAGTATACTACATATATTGATGTTATAATGGATCACATATAATTCATTGTATTTCACAGGGATTTCTATAAAACACTTAAGCAGCGTGTGGATGATTACTTCAAGAAGGAGAATATTGTTAGTGCATTCATTGATATTATGTGGTTACTGTCTAATTGACCCCATTACAGGATCCTAAAATTGACTATTGGATGTTTCTTCGATATCCCACATTTCTCTCTATGGCTTTTCTTAGTCTCTATTTTGTCGTAAGTAAACCTTTTTATTTTAATTTCTTTGCTTTATGCATACATGATTCTTTGATTTCATCAGGTATTGTTCCAAGATTCATGGATTTTAGGAATATTTTTTGCTTTAACGTGGGGTTTCTTCTCTGCCATGGTGGGATTGACCTGTACTCACGATGCGAGGTACAGTATATTATATATACCATGGCTTTGAGGCAATAATATTATGTTATTAATATATCATGTCTGTCACAAATAACACAGGGTTTGAGGGTGATATGCTTTGCAATATGTGGACATAGCGTATATAGTATGCTGCGTGGGTGTATCAGAAGCGCTGACCATTTGTTTGTACACTTTATAGAACTGTTGGCTGGATATTTTTATTCAATATAGCTCTTGGCCGGAATTGCACTTGATACAGCATGTACTTGTGACCTAAGTTTCACCGAAATTTTACTTGATACAGCACTCATGGCCAGGAGCACAATAATCTAGACCCTTGATCTTGTCGAGCTTTTTTGATGCACCCATACACACAATACTATAAACATTTTAAAGCACGGTTCACACTGTGCTATACCGGGATTTAATAGCATTCGGGTTGTGGTCTCGAGCAGTGATGTAGTACTTGGCTTTGCCTTGTGCTATATCAGTCCTCTCGACCACACCCCTCATGCTATTAAATCCCTGTAAAGCACTGTGAACCATGGTGTAACTATTAAATATATATGTGCATGTGTGTGTATGCATTAAGAGTGTGTATGTGTATGTGTGTATAATGTAACTGTGTATATAATTGTTGTGGCAATCAAGTATCTTCATAATAGTTTGCTCACAAGCCATGAGTGGAAACTGGAACCTTGTTCTGTGCATCCTGATTGATGACTTAATTTTGTTTCTAGTCATTTTGCCATTACTCACAAGCCCTGGGTATGGAAGATGGTTGGTGCTGTTCATGATTTTTACCATGGTGCCTCCATGTTGGTATGGATTTATCAACATGTACTTGGTCACCATCCTTACACTAATATTGATGGAGCTGATCCGGATATAGTCACTGCTGCACATGTTAGTTTAACATTACACTGTATACCATCATTCTGTACCGACACACAAAGAATAGCTATTATACGAGCTATTGTAAAATTGCTTCGCTTGGAAAGGGAGGGGGTTTATTCAGACGTGCCCTGACCCTCTCGTTCTGCGAAGGGTTAGGACCGCTACATACTCACGAGTTGTTCTTAAGGTGGGGCTCATTTTGTGTGGCTGAATGGTTCCTTTGGTACGATTTGTTTTGCTTTTGGCTACAAGAAGACAGTGCATAGGCTAGGACATCGCAACGCATTGTTTATTCTTCAAATAAGTCAGTATCGGTGATAGTTAGAGTGGCCTAAAATAGCTCATTGGCATCAGTTTTAAAAATTATAGTACTAATAACCGTTAATATAAACAACAGATTTTGTCGACGTGAGTCACTTCCTGCTACTGCAGAAATTCTGCTATGAGAACAAGTCGTGAGTACGTAGCGATCCTGACCCTCCGCAGGACGTGCGCAAGGGTCAAGCCATGCCTGACTATAGAGGGGATTGGGAGCAGAAGAAGTTGTCCTGTTTTTTTTCTTTTTTTGTAAAAAATTATGGAATAGTTTTTAATAACTTGTTAATAACCACCCTTGATAAAATCTATTGTAATATACCTTAAGATGACTATTGTTTACGCGTACTTAATTTTGCGATTTTCATAATCTTCATATTTGACTTGTATTTAATTTGGCGTTTTAATAAGTAGATTTCTATTATAACTACTAATAATTATCATAATTAAAGTTAACGCAGATTTAATTTTGCGAATTTACTAAAATCGCCAAAAATTGCCAAATTAAGTACGCGCAAACAATAGTCATCTTAAGGTAATATAATCTTATACCGAGCCGTCTTATACTGTTCATGTAACAGGATGTTGCTGATTTTCGTCGTATCAAGTGGGAACAAAAATGGCTGCCACGTTATTTCTATCAGCATATATATGTCCCAATGCTTTACTGCTTAGTGAGTTTATTCAATGTATATTGTGTGTGTGTAATATAGTTTTATTTTTAGCTCGGCATAAAAACTAGACTTCAGGACTTCTATATCTTTGCATTAGCAAGAAACTGTAAGTGTTTGGTGATTTCCTGCATGGTAATCACCAAAAATCATATAGCACATAACACTGATACTATATATATATTATTAAGGTAACATTCGAGTGAACCCTCCAACTGCCTTTCAGTGGATGTTGTTTATGTGTGGTAAACTCAACCATCTATTCATCAGGTATTATTTGCCATCATTATACATGCCAATATCATCACTGGTTAGTTCAGTATAATTATTGTGCTACGTAAGATATAAGTTTTTTAGTTGCTGTATAACTTGATACATGAAATAGCTTTTGGTTACTGGCTAGCACTGATATTCCAAACATCTCATGTATTAAGTGAAGTGAGTAATGCTTACTATGTACGTGTGTGTATGTTACTAGTGTATTTGTATATAAGGTGGAGTGGCCTATACCTGACAGTAATAACGTCGTCCACAAGGACTGGTGAGTTATATATCAATTATTAAGGGGCGTACCCATCCATTACTGATCCTTAATTAGGGCGGAGCTACAGGTTGCTACTACTCAAGATTATGCCACTAATAGTTGGTTCTGGACGGTGTTTACTGGAGCCCTCAATCATCAGACTGCTCATCATTTGTTTCCTGGTATAATCCAGTCACACTATATCAAGATCACACCGATTGTCAAGCAGACATGTGAGGAGTTCGGAGTAGAGTATCATTGTGTTGATACCATTAAACAAGCACTGAAATGTCACATCAACCATCTTCGTAATCTTGGTCAGTGTATGTCTTTAGCTGAGAAGAAAGAATAACTTTTTATAATTTGTATAATAATTATTATTGGTAATTATGAATTGTTATTTTTTTGTGATTGCAGTGTTTGTTGTAGTTGCTGCAGTCACCATCATTATTGGTATTATTTTCTACAGTTTATTCCTTTTCTTATAAATATTTTACCATATTTTTCACAATTTTAGTATTATTTCTGTATTCCAGATATATCATTGTCCAATATAACTTTAAATATTAAAAAGAAGGTGTCTTCTCGCTTTAGTAATAGTTTCTTTTTGGTGCTGCTATCATTGTTAGGAGATCTCTAACTGATGGATGATTAAAGCTCGAGCTCTACGATTGCAGGTTAACTGCTGTTCATCTCATATAAAGCAATACTATTCTATACAGGAGAGGTACACAGAAATTGTACTGAGCTATTTCAATACATTTTTTTTACTCCCCCCCCCCCCCCCAACTTTTTAAGCAATGCATAAGAACGTAATTATAAGAAGGTGGGGTCACATGGATAAATAGTTGCATGTTTGATATTACAATTTAACTTGGATTTCTATAGTTGTTGATTTCAACCATGTTTCTGCCATAGTTCTATACCGGTAAAAATTTTATTAATTACCGTATACGGCATATATTTCACAGGTTAAAAATTTCACGAATTCATCTAAGGTGCGCATTCGAGGGGGAAAATATTCACGAAAAGTAGATTATCCAACAATTTAATACGTTTTTTTGCGTGTGCACGTGAAGACCAAATTTTGAGTGGTATTTAATTTTGTGATTTTGTCTGATTCGCAGAATTCGTGAAATTATATCCCTTTGAAATATATGCCGTATACGGTACACCCCAAAGTTTTTTGCACCTGAAGACTAAAACCTGAGTTACCTGACATAGCAAAAATTATAGATCCCCTACCCAGGAGGTCTTTTGCACATCTACTTTTAGTACTGACTGATAAATTAGGATGCTACAGGTATATAACTTGAGTTTTATTAGCAAAGATCAAAACCTGCAATGTAGGTTATAGGCAGGCTTTGTTAAGTATATTCTACCTTGCAATGGCTAGTTCCAAGCTTTACATCAATTTCTCTGCAGGATACACTAGAAATCAACACTGAACATTGATCCCTCCTATATAGTAACGTATTATGTGTCCCTAATATAGTCATGGATCCCTCCTATATAGTAATGTGTATATGTGTCCCTAATGTATATAGTCATGGATCCCTCCTATATAGTAATGTATTATGTGTCCCTAATATAGTCATGGATCCCTGTTATATAGTAATGTATTATGTGTCCCTAATATAGTCATGGATCCCTCCTATATAGTAATGTATTATGTGTCCCTAATA
>JAYJLX010034101.1:0-16471 GCA_036873525.1 Chalinula nematifera | reverse complement strand
AGCAATGTTATTACAGACCTCAACCCTTCATACTCTCAAGTTATGATGATCAAAGAGAAAAAAGAAAACATTTATGCGAAAACTACTATACAATGAACTATATATAGTGGTGCACTGCTGTGTATTGTTGTCGTAATCGTAAAGTATAATGCTTCATCTTTTAATTGCTTCAGTATATAGTTATTATAATAATCAGTTTATATTTCATAACAAAAATGATTCAGTATACGAGAAGTTGTGACAATCAAAGCAACATGCAGGTATATACTGGACTTCAAACGTATATAAGTAAATTATACAGTGACATTAATTGGTTCAGTAATGATTCACTTCAACAATTAAGTGCCAACAATCGGGAACTGTCACAGACAGTATACTAATATTGTTATTATATTCTATAGTTCACCGTCTGAGAATGCCAATTGATGAGAATGAGAATTATTTCCTGAGAATGCCAATACTTTCAGGGACTTGGTAACTTGACTGATGGCTTTACTGGCTTAATTCATGCATGACTATATGAGGACAACTATAGTACAATACTAATTCTTGGTCCTTGGTAGAGCGGCCTGCAGTATCACATGCATGCAAGCATAATTACATGTATGATTAGAGTATATTGCTGTATAAACATTTAATAATAATTGCTTACTTTTACTATTACATGTTTATTCCAGCAATACATTTCAGCCGATAACAATTGAACTAAACTACTGTTGCCTGTAAAAACAGAAACTAGAGTATATAAATAGGATGTTACTATAACGGCGGACTGCATGAGACAACATGCATTGAAATATACATGAGCATGCATTCATAAGTAAGAGATAAACTATACAGTGTAAACTTGCAGGTTATTGAAATAACAGCCAAGTGTGTATTCAATAACCTGTTTACACTGTAGTTTATCTGGTTTTGTACAATGGGTAGGGAGTGGCTTGTGGCTGGTAGGTATAGAAGCCATCACTACTACATGTCTAAACTCTGTCCAGGCCGGCGGTGCCTAAAGTTTGATCTGCTACCTATATAGGCTCAACGCGTAGTACAAACAATAAACGTTATACTTTCCTCTAGATGCATGATAACTACATGTATGGGGTGCCGTTTGTACCATATAGAAAACTGTAACCTTTTATCAAATAGTCTTCTTTTATATATGCAAACCACATTTGTGACATATGACAAACCTCTTTTGTAAATGATGACGTTTTATAAATGACAACGTCTTTTATAAATGACGTCTTGTATAACATGACGACCTCTCTTTATGAATCAGTGACAACATCTTATATAAATGACAATGTCTTTGTGTATAAATGACAACGTCTTATAAAAATGATGCCGTCTTTTATAAATGAGAACGTCTTGTATAAATGACGATCTCTTTTATAAATGACAATGTCTTTTATAAACGACAACCTCTTTTATAAATGACGGTGTCTTTTATAATGACGGCCTCTTTTATGAATGATTAATGACCACTTCGTAAATTACCATTTTTATAAATTATTAATTGATTTTAAATTAATAAAACTTATTACTAATTATGATACTATCCGACGATACTATCAGCTCTTTTGCTAGCATTTTGTTTCGTATTCTACAACAAAGATAACAGTTAATTAATGTGAATGTTGTTGGATCATATACTACTCTTCGATTTAATCAAAGTACGTGGCAGTCAAACTGTTGAAAGGTCAGTGATGAACATGATGGCCGATTGTACATGATGGTACTGAGGCTGGGGGTGTGGTTTTACTAATCTATGTGTGTGTTTTTTTAACAGTGCTTATGTTGGACAACCACCTATCAAGTTACATTGAATATGGATAACATGCACATGAGCCCTTACAGCAAACTAGGAGAAGAAAGCAAGTGGTAAGCATGACACTGGATAAAGTTAACGCTAGTATGACAAGGGGCCCTGCCACATCTAGTGCATGTATATACACTTATAGTGTGGTATAACCAGCCCACTTTGTATACTAGTCTGGCTGGCCACACCCTTCGCATCTGTGGAAGGGTCTGGTATCACACCAACACCTGTTTCGTTCTGCATAATTAATTTTTGGTGGGGCTTAGGGGTGGGGCTGAACGTGTTAAATATAATAGACTATGGTGCCTGAAATAGTGTTGTAATTCGTTATGATCAGTGGTAAAGATAGCTCGGAATTTAGCTCATCCCCATATACCAATCTTGTGGGAAAGGCGTGCGAGAAACTATAACCTATTTGGAAAAGAGCCATGAGTGACTGTAGGAGAGCAATGTTGGTAGATCGACGGACTGAGCCTACAAAAAAAGACGCAAGGCAAGAAGGCATAACCGGTTGGTCGAAGAAGAACAAGCACATCTTCCCTACAACTGCATGCTAACAATAGTTAAATTACTTCGATTATTTGTTTTGTTTGTAAAGTGCTCAGTTTTCCAGCTTCGATTTCAAGCAATCTCAAACACGTGACGTGACAAGTAGTAAGAATTCAGAAATTCAATTGGTCAACGTCATCAGAAAGACACGCTATGACATATTTCCGGTTACCTGCAGAAATCGTGCAGGTAGAACGAAACAGGTGTTGGTGTGATACCAGACCCTTCCACAGATGCGAAGGGTGTGGCCAGCCAGACTATTTGTATACTGTGAAGTGGTCTGCATGGGGACACGCACACTCTTTACTCATACAAGCGCTGCAAGAACATTGCAGCCAATCAGATTGCTTTGACCATGCTTCTACTACATTGCCCACGCTTCCAATCGTATAGTTTATTGGTCTAAATACGATTCATTATTTTCCATAGGCTCAAAACATGCTCACGTCATGTGCTACCACACCCAAATTCAATCCACGCTGTATGAGTGAAGAGTATGCACATCCTCAGAACTAGTTGGTTCTCAGCGTGGTAATGAGGCTATGAAACTCGGTTGCTACCATACAAAGGAGACCACACCCTATTTTCTCATGTTACCAGTGGCACTGACCAGACTGGAGTTATACTGAGGAATGATCATACGGAGTCGTGTTGGACTTGCCACGCCCACCAACTAATCCCCTTCAAATAGTCTGTGAGAAAGGTATTATATTATTAGTATCGGACAATTTTGTTTAAGGGTAGTAATTTTTGTGGAAAATTTGAAGTTTATGAAAATACATGTAGTTCAGTAAAATGTTGAATATGTAAACTTAGTCTCGCGTAGCCAGCCCCTCCTATTCCTCACGGGGAGGGTCTGGTCTACCTAGCGTATCGTTTTTGTTCTGGATTCGAGCCCGACGTCAGCAAATTAACATCCATTTACGTCACTGCACATGGGCGTATCATTTTATATTATCAATTCTAGAACAATGGCTGGCTTACTGCGACCTTCAGAAACCAGTAGTTCTTCGCCGTCTATGTTCAGTTCAGCTGTTTTGCCTTACAGAAGCAGTGAAAAAGACAAGAGAATCGATCATACAGTATAGTAAGAGTGGCCATTTTTTTCACGTGACTTCCTGTAGATTACTATAGATTCCGGAAGATTACAGGATCACCAACTTTTGGTGATCCAGAACAAAAACGATGCGCTAGGTAGACCAGACCCTCCCCGTGAGGAGTAGGAGGGGCTGGCTACGCAAGACTTATGTAAACTTAGCCATATTATGGCTGTGAAAATAGATTCATAGGTGGTAAATTTGATTTTTAGGTGGTTGCGGCTGACCACCCCCAACCACCATGGGCAGAACACTGATACAGTATATGTAACACATGTATGTATGTATAAAAGTTTTATTTGTATTTCCTGTATCCGTGTATATAGGAGTGGAATCAATGATATCCAGTTTAATCAATGAGTTATTCAAGCCTCCTGTTGTCATTAGTGTACGACCATTGATAGATAGCTCTACAGGAGTGGCCTCTTTATCTAAGGTCTGCGTGGAAGTGGCCACTGAAGGTCTGTGCCTATGGTTTGGAATCAGTAAACCAACTGATAGTGGACCAGTTGATGTAAGCGTCAGATAGTTTAATATTAGAGTCAATTAAACTGTGGTTTTTGTGTTGTAATCTTTATGAGGGGATATCTGTATTTAGCATTTTGTGTAGTGTTCAGTTTTATATTAATTTTATTGTCTTATATCTCCTCACTTATAGGAAACTGCTAAGACCGCCTACAAGAAAGGAATATGTCTTGAAGTAATGAACCACCTAAATCAGTATGACAAAGCCAGTAGATTCTGCAGTAAGGTGAGCATAAGCCAATACCCACTAATTTGTTTTGCTAATTATATTAATAATAAAATTTAATTAATAATGGTTAATTGAAATATTAAACAGAATAACAAGAATAAGATGCTGGCTTTGATATTATAAACACTTCTGGCAGAAATACAACTCACAAAGCATACTTACCGATCTGATAAAACAGGATATTGAAAGCATCATTGACAAAGTTATGGAACAGTTTACTATTTATGCTGGGGAAGACATCAATTTGACTCAAGTACTATCACACTAGTGACACACACACACACTTACATTGTACAGCCTTATATTAACCTCAGATGTTTTTTTTTCTCTATCTTATTTGCTTTTTTGTGACATCAAATATTTTTTCCTCCAGTGTATGCAGCAAAAAGTAGACTATTTTGTATACACTGATACATATATCATGTATTATTGTATTATATTTGATTCAATGATTACTATTCACCTATTTAACCTATCTCAATATTCATTCATTCATAAATAATTTTTTTTTTTGTTGAATTTATAATAATTTGATTTTGATAGAAATGCTATCCATATAAGCTGTATACATGACATCCGCCATGCATGTGAATGTTACTAGAACCACCGGTATTATGCCATTGCTTCCTTTAACTGCTTAATGATTGCTTAATGCTATACATCCAGTGTATGTCATAGTAATAACATGTAAATTCTATATATAGTCATTCTTCAAGTTATTTGCTCAAATCCATTCATTATACATATCAGTATATACCGGGCTGCATATATGCTGATGGCTTCAGTATAATGTGTGCACCTATATTGTTCATACATGTAAATCAGATATTATATAGTTTATATTTTGATAGAAATGCTATATTCATGAACTGAATACATACATGGATGTCATTATGACATCCATGTGAAATATCACTGATATTTGGTAGCATACAAGCCTAGGCAAATGATTCATCATAATACAACACTATATAGCTTTTTTACTATTTTACCAATTGATTTTTAAAGTTTATGGCTAAAAATTGATTGGTGCAGAAATATAGTCAAAAAGTGTTGTATTACTGACATGTATATAAAATCTAGACTGATATTGGACATGCAGGAATTAAAAAATACATGCGACTGACCATAATGCCTCCTTAAGCTGCTTCACTGCATGTGGATCGTATTATACGGTATGTACTTAATGGTACATAGAGCCAATATAATTATGTCATGGATAGTTTATTTTTATTCGTGATCTTCAATCAATTCATGCATTCAGTATCTGTAAATTAGTGCATGCATTGAGACAAGCAAACTACAACAGTTTCATTTCCCATTCCGCATATGATCAGTTTGTAAGTATAAAGTATAAACACAAAATATAAGCATAGTTTATTTAAGTATGTGTATGGTATATATGTGCCTTATACTAGAACTACATGTTCTGACGTATAGATTACTGAAATAATATAGTCAAGTAATTGTTCAATATGTAAATCAGGATCAGTACACATAATTGATGTATACTATCTGTAGTATCATGCATGAATGATGTTTAGTTTTGATAAATATCTATCTATACGATGATACAAGGCTGTTGTCAATGGTATATAATATGCCTGCTATATAGCTTGATCAGTGAAATGCGGAATCCTCCCCAGCCACTCATATACTCTATAATGAAGTATTTAGTGTTTGTTCTCCTCTCATTACTTGGAGGTGTTTCCAGTAGTCATTTTCGTGGAGGGATTTTCATGGTCCGTCCCTCTACTAGGGGGACTGAAGTATACTCAGAAGGTTCAGGAAGTGACTCAAATGATTTGGTGACAGGATTATTAGAGGTTGAAGTGAGTCCTTGCGTATTGTGCATAATATACGTACTACATATATATATAGCAATTAGTTCATAAAAATGGAACATGGAACAATTATTTTATAGATGGAAATATTTTTCCACATTGCATGGAGACGAAGCTTTGGTTATGGTTGTAATACTAGCACTATTGAAAGTGCCCAGCTCGTAAGCAGTGAGGGTAGTATCAGTTGTAGTGGTGGCTGCTCTAAGTATTATATAGGGAGTACAGAATTTCGATGCACAGATTTCAGTTCAACTGAAGACTGGACGTTCGGAGAAAACACGCTGTTTTATAACTTCACACGAAATGCTGAAAAAATAAACATTAGTTACTCGAGTTGCTGTTGGATTTCACCAGGCAGTTATTGGAACATACAAACTATATTTTCCACGATTCCCAGGAATGATACCAGTGTGATAAACTCAACCCCAAGGGCTATCACATCTCCTGTAGTACGAATACAAGAAGGCTGCAATAACACTATTAGAATACCAGTCACTGATCCTGACAATGATGTCATCAAGTGTAGATGGGCTGTTGGCTCTGAGTGTTCTAGTGCTTGTAATCGCTTCCCTGGGGCAGTTCTGGACTTCGATAGTTGCACTATAACATATGATGACACTAATACTGGTACGGGAAATAAGATTGTTGCATTAACCATTGAAGATTTTGCACCGAATGATTTATCAGCTCCTCTGAGCCAAGTAGGCCTTCAGTTCATTGTATATATACAACTGTTTGATAGTAATCAGCAATCATGTTCCCAATTACCCGTATTTCGCTCACCGACTCTAATGCAAGGCACTTGTGTAGCAATTGGGACAAACCATACATTCACTACACAAGTAATAGCAGACAGTCACAGCAATACTGCAATATCAGAGATTGTAACAACTTCACCCAGTGGAACCATCAAAGGCGACCTTTATCAGATAGACAGCAGTTCTAGTCTATACTATGTGAACATATCATGGACCCCTACTACCGATCAATACAATCATCCATGCACTCTGTTATACTGCCATTAACTCAGACGGTTTAGCAAGTGAACAAACTTGTATCCAAATAGAAACAAGACTGCTACCACCGGAACCAAATCAAGGCTCACTGTCACCAGCTAACAATGCAATAGTCAACCCTACCAATACAACATGGAGTGTGCAGTTTGATAAAGGAATTCAGCGTCCTTCAATGTCTGCTTCTATTAGATTTCATAATGCCAATAATAATGAGGAAGTTTATGTAATTGATGCTTCGTTGTCATCTGAAGTGAACATTGTTAATTCCAGCAACTTATTCATCACTCCAAGTTTCACCTTTCCTGAAGCACAGTCGTTTTTCATCACTTTTGATCGAGGAATAGTGAATGCCATAGGAGGTTGTGAGGCTGGGAATAATCCGATCAGTGACACTAGCTTCTGGAAATTTGAAACTCCCGAACCCGTCAGCACAAGTATTACTGTTGACCCAGCTGAAGTAATTGAGTTCGATTTGGGATCTGAAGTGGTTATTACATGTCATGCTACAGGCAATCCGATGCCAATCATACAGTGGTATAAAGATGGCATGTCCTTGTCACCAAGTGATGATGAACTATCCATAGTTCAAGTAACCTATAACACTAATTTTACCAGTATACTGACTATACCCTCTGTATCAAGGAGACATGAAGGTAACTACACCTGTAACGGGACAAACTCTCTACCAAATGGAATGGGTGAACGTTTTGATTACACAGTATTCAAGCTCACAATATATGCAGGTATACTCAATCAATACCGTAAACTGGACAAAGCATAATGCCTATACTGTATAAATATGCATGTAAATATGTACACTACTTTAGTACATGTATATACTAGTATTGTATTGGCTATATCTTCTGTTTTGTTTTATAGTTGATGAATCTTTCAATTGTAACCGTTATTTGCCTCATTGCAAGAAAAGGAGAGTGGAAATAATTTGTAAAGCAATGCATCAAAGGGATGAAGAGCTACCCCCACGGTGTGGTATGTATGGAGATGGCACCGATTAAACTTGCATTTTGGGTAGCATCGGCTGTGAGACTTACTGACAATTAATTGTATAAGCAATTTGTTGTTATTCCCTTGAATTTTGTAGTGTAGTAGCTAATCGTAACTAAACTATAATGTAGTGAAACACAATAGTCAGCATATGTTACCTATTGCATTTTTTATTCACAATTATGTTAATCATTATAAATATAGAGTCACCATGCAGAGTCTTCATCCCATCTCTTTCTTTCCTGTTGTGTGTATCAGTAGTTGAGGCCAGTGGTCTACAGGAGACCACACCCTTCACCACTCCCCTTCTGTATTACTTATATATAGTTAAACACATCTCCATTTGAGCTAAATTATAGAGGGTTGACTCACTCGAGTGTAAGGCAGCCTGATGATGGTTCTTACTAATGCAATTTTAGCACTGTTCTGTTTTGAGCTCAAGTGATAACTATACATACAGGTTGAGGGCAACGCAATCAATATACATGCGATGGTTTTAATATTGAGTATATTGAGGCAATAGGCAAACTGAGGAATGATTTCATCATTTCCCATTCCATGCATGATCAGTTGTGAGTATAAAGTATAAACACAAATAAACATAGTTTATTTAAGTATGTATTGTGAATATGTGCTGTATAGCCTGATGTAGATGATTACTGATTCAAATATGTATGTTAGTCAGGATTAGTATGTATATGTACTATATATTTGAAGTATATATACCATTTTTATAGTATGCAATATGACATTCAGTTCTGATATAAATCCACACAGCTGCTGTCAACGGTATATATAATATGCCTGTTACATAGTTATAGCTCCCGGCGTCAGTGAAATACAGAATCCTCACCAGCACTATAGTCTGTAATGGTGCATGTATTCAGTGTTTGTTCTCCTCTCATTATTGGGATGTGTTTTCAGCAGTCATTTTCGTGGAGGGATATTTATGGTTCGTCCCTCTACGGGTGACTGAAGTATATATGGAAGGTTCAGGAAGTGACTCAGAAGATTTGGCAACAGCTGGTATAAATAATTATTTTTTTAGAACCATTCAACTGTAACCGTTTAGTACCCATTGCAAGAAAAGGAGAGTGGAAATATATAATTTGTAAAGCAATGCATCAAAGGGGTGAAGAGCTGTCTACGCGGTGCGCGGTATATGTATGGCGATGATTCTGGCACTACTGGCTAATCTTACTCACTGCAGTGGATGGTGATTGCATGACAATTAATTTACAATGAATAATTCATGTTATTACCGTCCTTGATTAGCTTTGTATTGTATTGTATAACTTAATTTCTTAACAAGTATATAGGTCTTTTTTTTACACATGATTATTATACAATAACTATAGACTATAATAATTATATGTTTTAAGTTTTTTTATGAAATAAATAAGTCAAAGCTTTCCATTTTTATCAGTGAAATGCAACAGTGCATGGCTTCCCTCCAGACTTTGTTTACATGGTCACATCACCAATACAATGGTTAGGCAAACAAAACTAATCAGAACTGTCTCTTGTTCGAATTTGATCATACTTTCTCATGCTTTTTCCTTGTTTTAAAACTTGTCACATACTTAAATACAATAAAGTATGCTATTTATGTGGATTGTTTCTTCAAGTTTGTTCCCATAGTAATGAGGTAGATATTACACTGTCACTGCATGAGTGCTTATCAGTGGGCATATAATTCCTTTCAAAACAATCTAGGATAATGGTGTGCCCAAGACTATTGTCTCAAATTGTGCCCATATAACAACCCATAACATATACCATGCTCACTTATACAAATGCAGGCTACATGACTTATGACGTCATTATATGGTCAGGTATATTTCCAGTCTATTTTGTTTTACTTACAATAATTGATTGTTATTTGATGTGCATCGAGTATAATTACTCTACAATTATAGTATGAACAAACTTTACTCATAGTGTTGCCATCACATTATGCATGCATGCATGGTGATATATAACATTCAACTGGCTTGATTTGTCACTTCATGCATTGTCAGTTGTGAATAAATGGAAAGTATACTTAAATAGTCTACTTATAGTTGTGAAACTTAAATGATCCACTTATAAGTAGACAAACATAATAATGCATACACTATCACGGTCCATATCGGCATGCCTGCATATTTGTTGTAATTAAGTTGAGTTGTACTCACTCATGCATGCAGTGCCTGTATGCTATATAATATTGTACATGTAGTGTATATCACGTCTTCTATATAGTGTTGCAATTGAGAAATACTATAGACAACTGGCACAGTATAGATCTGAGCTGATAACCACTATCTATAACACTAGTTAATTAATAGTTTTTGACTCAATATATATAATCAACTTATACCCATACTCTATTATACATGATTTCATAATTGGATGGTCAGTGTACTAATGAATTCTTTAATGATGTATTTGGTGTTTGTTCTTCTCTCATTATTGGGGTGCGTTTCCAGCAGTCATTTTCGTGGAGGGATATTCATGGTTCGTCCCACAACTACTGAAATATATTTGGAAGGTTCAGGAAGTGGTTTAGATCAGCAGGGATCCGGAGCAGGATCTGGAGAAAATGTAGTCACTGAAATACAAGTGAGTATGTATACAGTTTATATATATACAGTATGATGTGGCATGACATGCATGCATGCGTATCAATCCATGCCGGCTCTTATGTGGTCCTATGGTCAATTCCGTTTGAGTTCTGCTAAGGTTCAACATAATGTTTGGTGCTATAATTGATGCTTTATCCTTTGCACTAATTTTTAGATGGAGATATTCTTCCATATCGCATGGAGACGTAGCTCTGCAGGTTATTATTATTGTGACGTTAACACTACTAAAAATGGCCAGCTCATAGGCGGTGAGGGTAGTATCAGTTGTAGTGGCTGCTCAGAGTATTATATAGGGAGTACAGAATTTCGATGCACAGATTTCAGTTCAACTGAAGACTGGACGTTCGGAGAAAATACACTTTCTCAAACCATACCGCTGAATGCAAATAGAATAACCATTGGTTACTCAGGTTGCTGTTGGATTTTACCGGGAGGTAGTTGGAACATACAAACTACATTTTCCACAATCCCCAGGAGTGATACCAGTGTGATAAACTCAACCCCGAGGGCTATCACATCTCCTGTAGTATGACTACAAGAAGGCTGCAATAACACTATTAGAATACCAGTTACTGATCCGGACGATGATATCATCAAGTGTAGATGGGCTGTTGGCTCTGAGTGTTCTGGTGCTTGTAATCGCTTCCCAAAAGCAGATTTGGACTCTGATAGTTGCACTATAACATATGATGACACTAATGCTGGTACTGGAAATAGGATTGTAGCATTAACCATTGAAGATTTTGCACCAAATGATTTATCAACTGCTCTGAGCCAAGTAGGCCTTCAATTTATTGTATATATACAACCGTTTGATAGTGATCAACAATCGTGTTCCCAGTTACCCATATTTCGCTCACCGACTCTAATGCAAGGCACTTGTGTAGCAATTGGAACAAACCATACATTCACTACACAAGTAATAGCAGACAGTCACAGTACTACTGATGTATCAATATCAGAGATTGTAACAACTTCACCTAGTGGAACCATCAAAGGTGACCTTTATCAGATGGACAGCAGTACTAGTCTATACTATGTGAACATATCATGGACCCCTACTATCAATCAATATAATCAGATCCATGCACTCTGTTATACTGCCATTAACTCAGACGGTTTAGCAAGTGAACAAACTTGTATCCAAATAGATACAATACTGCTACCACCGGAACCAAATCAAGGCTCACTGTCACCAGCTAACAATGCAATAGTCAACCCTACCAATACAATATGGAGTGTGCAGTTTAATAAAGGAATTCAGCGTCCTTCAGTGTCTGCCTTTATTAGATTCCATAACGCCACTAATAATGAGGCAGTTTATGCAATAGATGCTTTGTCCTCATTTGAAGTGAACATTGTTAACTCCAGCAACTTATTCATCACTCCGAGTTTCACCTTTCCTGAAGCACAATCGTTTTTCATCACTTTTGATCGAGGAATAGTAAATGCCATAGGAGGCTGTGAGGCTGGGAACAATCCAATCAGTGACAGTAACTTCTGGAAATTTGAAACTCCCAAACCCGTCAGTACAAGTATTACTGTTGACCCAGCTGGGGTAATTGAATTGGGATCAGAAGTGGTTATTACATGTCATGCTACAGGCAATCCAATGCCAACCATACAGTGGTATAAAGATGGTATGCCCTTATCATCAAGTGATGATGAACTATCCATAGTTCAAGTAACCTATAACACTACTAATGTTACCAGTATACTGACTATACCCTCTGTATCAGGGAGACATGAAGGTAACTACACCTGTAATGGGATGAACTCTCTACCAAACGGAATGGGCGGACGTTTTGATTACACTGTATTTGAGCTCATAATATATGCAGGTATGCTCGATCAATACCATAAACTGGATTAAGCATAATGCCTATAGCTACCTGGATCTATATATGTAAAGTATGCATACATAGGTACACTTTATTATATACTGTGTTGTATTGGCTATATATAATTTCTATTTGGTCCTATATATAGTTGATGAATCATTCTACTGTAACCGTTTACCCCATTGCAAGAGAAGGAGAGTAGAAATAATTTGTAAAGCAATGCATCAAAGGGGTGAAGAGCTGCCTACACGGTGCGGTATGTATGGAGTTGGCACCAACTAAATTTACATTTTGGGTGGCATCTGCTGTGTGACTGATAATCAATTAATAATTAGTTATTATTAATTACTCTTTTAGTGTATAGTAACTATATAGTAACTAAACTAATATAGTAAAGCACAATTGCTCAGCATATTTTACCTGTAATGTTTTTTTTCACAACAATAATATTATGTTTTAAACCTTTTATTATCAAATATAAAGTCACCATGCAGAGTCATGTCTTCTCTTTCTTTCCTGTTGTGTATCAGTAGTTGAGGTCAGCGGTCTACAGGAGACCACACCCTTCAAAACTTCCCTTCTATATTCTATTATATATATATACACAGTTCAATACATCTTCACGTGAGCTTATAACCTAAAAGGGTGGACTCATCGAGTGTAAAACTGTCTGACAACAGTTCTTTTAGTAATGCATTTCTTACACTGTTCTGTTTCAGTGACAGCTATATACACATACAACAGGTTATGGACAACGAAATACACTGAATATTATACACACAAGTACATTATATACATGTACTTGTATAATACTATATATATGCTGAAGGGGTTAAAAATATAATTCAGTACAATATACTGACTTTCACTGCTCCACTTGATCATAGCATATATATACCTTAATAATAATAATAATAATAATATAAAATAACGCATAATTTAACAAGTAATAAGTACAAGCTTATATAAGCTTTGTGATTTGGCTCAGCGTGGCTTCAGTATAATGTGCAGCTATATTAAAGCAGTAGGCAAACTGAGAATGATTTCATTTCCCATATTCCATGCATGATCGATTGTGAGTATAAAGTATAAACACAAAATTAGATTTAGTTTATTTAAGTATGTAAGGTGAATATACAGCACCGCCGCACCACTTGAACTGCAAATTTTCACCATGTATACATTACTAGCGTAAGTAAGATCACATGTATATAAATACAATATTTGATGTGCTTGCTACTTATATAAATATATTTGATAAATGCTTTTTTAGTATATATCGTGAATATCAGTTTCAATATACATCGGCATACAATGTATACACATGCAGGTGTTGTCATGCAGTGGTATATAATATGCCTTCAGTTCATTGTATATATACGACCTTTCGATAGTAATCAGCAATCATGTTCCCAGTTACCCATATTTCGCTCACCGACTCTCAATGCAAGGCACTTGTGTAGCAATTGGGACAAACCATACATTCACTATATACACAAGTAATAGCAGACAGTCACAGCAATACTAACATATCAATATCAGAGATCGCAACAACTTCACCCAGAGGAACCATCAAAGGTGACCTTTATCAGATAGACAGCAGTACTAGTCTATATACTATATGTGAACATATCATGGACACCTACTACCGATCAATATAATCAGATCCATGCACTCTGTTATACTGCCATTAACTCAGATGGTTTAGCAAGTGAACAAACTTGCATCCAAATAGATACAAGACTGCTACCACCGGAACCAAATCAAGGCTCACTGTCACCAGCTAACAATGCAATAGTCAACCCTACCAATACAACATGGAGTATGCAGTTTGATAAAGGAATTCAGCGTCCTTCAATGTCTGCCTCTATTAGATTTCATAATGCCACTAATAATGAGGTAGTTTATGTAATTGATGCTTCGTTGTCATTGGAAGTGAACATTGTTAACTCCAGCAAGTTATTGATCACTCCGAGTTTCAAGTTTCCTGAAGCACAGTCATTTTTCATCACTTTCGATCGAGGAATAGTGAATGCCATAGGAGGTTGTGAGGCTGGGAATGATCCAATTAGTGACAGTAATTTCTGGAAATTCGAGACTCTCAAACCTGTCAGTGGCATAAGTATTACTGTTGACCCAGCTGAGGTAATTGATTTGGGATCAGAAGTGGTTATTACATGTCATGCTACAGGCAATCCAATGCCGACCATACAGTGGTATAAAGATGGCATATCCTTGTCACCAAGTGATGATGAACTAGTTCAAGTAACCTATAACACTACTAATGTTACCAGTATACTGACTATACCCTCTGTGATGAGGAGACATGAAGGTAACTACATCTGTAATGGGACGAACTCTCTACCAAATGGAATGGGCAGACATTTTGATTACACAGTATTCAAGCTCACAGTATAGGTATACTAATATAAACTAATTTAATACTATAGACTGGACTAAATATAATACAGCCTGTTCAAATTAAGGACTATAGTATCACAGAGTTAAGTGTATAATATAATCGCGTATTATGGTATATGCACCTTTAAGTAATGTTATAGGATATCTAATAATAATGGCTAATTAACTTTTCCAGAATCATACAACTGCCGTTTGCCCCATTGCAAGAAAAGGAGAGTGAAAATAATTTGTAAAGCAGTACATCAAAGGAGTGAAGAGCTGCCTACACGGTGCAGTATGTATGGAGATGGTACCAACTAAACTTGCTACGTTTGGATATGACATATGTGTGACTGACAATCAATTGTATTTAGTAACATTAACTCTCTTGAATTCTTCTGTACCTTAAAATTAGTAACTAATGTAGCTAGCTAGTGGTCAGTATATTTTACTTATAATAATTATTGTTAAAATTCTTTTTTTCACAACAATTATGTTTTAAATTTTTTATTATCAAATATAAAGTCACCAGAGTCTTCGTCATGTCTTCTCTTTCTTTCCTGTTGTGTATCAGTAGTTGAGGTCCGCAGTGGTCTACAAGAGACCACACCCTTCACCACTTCCCTTCTATATTCTTTTAATACACAGAGACATTATTAAACACATCTCTTATATACTAGAGGGTTGACTCACTCGAGTGTAAGATTGCCTGACGACAGTTCTTAGTAACACAATTCTTACACTGTTCCGTTTTGAGTCCAAACAAGTGACAGCTATACATACAACAGGTTAAGGGCAACGCAATATACACTAAATATTATATATGCACAAGTACATTACACTTGTATAAGTATATACATTAGTATATCAGTCACTACATATACTAAAGGATACTAATTAATAATATCCAAAGGCCCTCTTAACTCGATACTCTAATAATAGCATATGATGTCACTATAATTGAAGGGGTTAAAAACTAACTACTGACTTTCTCTGCTCCACTTGATAGCATAATACCCTAATAATAATAATCATACATAATTTTAATAATTATAATAGACAGGCAATATAGTACATACATGTACATACAAATAATACACGCAACTATTGGTGTTCATAGTGTGTACTGCTAACTGATTGTGTACTGCTGACTGAGATACCTTTCCCTTGGTTTGTACAGCCAGTTCAATAGTATTAGACAATACGTGTCTACGAATGGATTGGTCTAACAAGGGATCACGGAGCAAGGAAGCCGGGGTGATTGAGATGGAGAAAGAAGAAAATAGGAATAAAAATAGTAATATGTATGGACACACTGAAGTATTACAGGTGTGCATTAATTAGAATGCTGGCAAGTTCAATGTACAATACCTTTAATGCTTGACGTATAGCACACTTCAAACACTACTCCTCTGTCTAAAACCTACATCATTATGGATTCATAGTACAATCAATATTTCAGCATGGAGATATTACTAGCTGACCTGAACAGCTTGTGACCTCTTCACAGTGAAGTCAAGCC
>JAYJLX010033990.1:0-16476 GCA_036873525.1 Chalinula nematifera | reverse complement strand
TATATATATATATTAAGCTGCAGATGATGCACTAAAGGATTTCCTTACTCAAAATGGGTTTTGAGTTAAATGACTATCAAAATTTTGAAAACAAAGAAAAATTAGATATAAACAAAGAAAAATTAGATATAAACAAAGAAAAATTAGATATAATTTAGCCACACCCAATGGAATTGAATTATACTTACCTTGACCTTGAAGCAAAGTCTAGTCTTGTAGAATTTACAGCAACTAACTTTTACTTGATGCCTAGCATTTAATTCTGGAAAGTGAGAGTTCCCCGGGTGCCAGACTGTGTCCACTGTCAGGTAGAGTCTAGCGTTGTTTTAATGGATAGTTAAGTGAAGGGGTGCTGTAACATGCCGACTTTACGTAGACATTGTTAAGCATGTATGAATATTGCTTATAATTTTGTTGCGTAATCCTATAATGTTTCATAACTTTAAGGGAGCATAATCAGATTTCGTTCTGTAATCCGACGGTCGACTCATAATAACTAGTGTGGGGCTTGCACAGGCTTTTATATAAACTCGGACGTACTGTTCACTATGTTGACAAAATTTTTATTTTTTTCATAATACGTGTACCGAGCAAACTTGCACAATTGTTTTGAAGTACATATACTTCACTTGTATATATACCTAAACTCACATGAGAGTAAAACAATTTTTTTCTAGTATGATGCTATTTCCAATCTTGCACTGTCACATAACAACTGAGTATGCATACTATGATATACTGATAGTTACCAGCTTGACATGCTGATCATTTTTCTCAAATCTTTTTGTCTGCTAGTTCATAAAAATATTGAAAAAAAATCAATAGCAGACAAAAAACTAATATTAATGCCAATTTGTTATAACCCTGTATTGCTTAATGGCATTTGTGCAGGTCGGTTGACATTGAAGACAAGATGAAGTTCACTGGAATTTATTTGCTTCTGCTATTTGTTGCCATCTCGCAATCCGTGAAGAATGAAGACGACTCCATATTGAACCGAGCACATAAACTACAAGTTGAAATGGGAGATTTTTTGAACAAGCTGCTCGAGCATGGAGAAATTTCGAAAACGAAGGTGACATGGGATGCTACCAATAAGGAGCACTTTCTGTATGAATTCAGTGGTGAGCATTCTCAAAATTTGAAATTAAAGAATGTTTTTGATATGCTTCAAAACTGGAATTGGTACAAGCAAAACCAAGCACCACCCTTACCTGATGGGTTCGATAAGGAAAAGGCCAAATTTCCTAATAACTATCCAAAAGAATACGTCGAGTATTTTAAGGAAATCAGCCTTTTTAAATTTGTTTTTGGCAATGGCGAAGGAAAACTGATGGGATTACAAGTGTTCTCGATTAACGAAAGGTTTGGAAAGAATGCAATCAAAATTTTAGATGAAAACAACAAACCCTTAGAGTATGATGAGATCTTTCAAACATTTGAAGACTCTGGTTTAGAACCTGCCAAAATAGCAGAATACATGATCGATGCTCTTGAGAGGACAACGAATGATCAACCTAACTGGCCTGATGTAGACGAGAAGTTGCGCACCAAAATGTTAAACCTTGCTGTCATCATGGAAACTGCTGAGGGAGCTCGACCAAGTGACACGTTCTATACTGATTTCAAGGAAGCTTCAGTTAAAATTCATGAAAAATTGGTAACGGATAAAAGCTATAACAGATATACTGCAAGCTTGTCTGATCAATTGAAAAGATTTTCATATGAGAGTGATGGCTTAACAAATGAAAAATTCGTAGCATTTGCTGAAAGCTATGCATCGTATAATGGAGTTCAGAAAGCACTTAAAGCAATTAAGAATAATCTTAAAACAGAAGAGGACCCTAAAAAAATAAAGGAATATGAAGAAGCTATTGTGAAAAATGAAGCAAAGCTTAAAAGACTTGTGAATGAGTTTTCAGAAGTCTTACCGGAGCATACAAAAGGATTCTATAATGATTTGAGCAATGCTAAAAAAGCTGGAGATGATGCACTAAAGGATTTCCTTACTCAAAATGGGTTTGAGCTAAACGATTATCAAAATTTTGAAAACCTTAAAAGTGCTATAGATAGTTATGATCTCGATAATACCAAAACTGCTAGTATTGAAGACCGTCTCCCTTCTATTTCTGAATTGAAGTACAATGAAATATTCAAAGTTTTAACTAAGCAGAATGAAGCAGTTAAAAGTCTTCTATCTGATTTAGTCAACGTGCACTGTGAATCAAATCGTAGGGGAATACTGACCAAACTTGGAGATGGAAGGATACCTGGATCTGGTAATTTAGCACGTGCTCTCTTACAAGAAATGAAGGAAGGAAGAATTGGATCATGGAAAGAATTTGAAAAAATATTCCAGGTTTCACAGAAAGGAGGATTGCAAAAAGTACGAAACAAAATTCTACTTCTCGAAGTTTCAAAAAGACCTGAAGAGCAATATGTTGATCGTGACGTATTTGAAAAGGAAGAAAACGAAGTATTAAACCAAAAAAGAACCTTTGAGCAACTAGCTGCAAATGATGCCTTAAATGATCAAGTTAATCAAATAGCAAAGGGAGCAGCGACATGCTCAGGAGGATCGTCCAGAAGGAGAAAACGTGCTGCTTCATGCAATGACAACGAAAAGATATTAGATGAAACGGTAGCGTGGGATGGAGATAATCTTCGGTTTCAAACGGTTGATGAACATGGAAGAATAAAAACTCGTGAAATGAAAGTACCTGTGGAAGAAATGGCCTTATCCAAATTTACAAAATCAAAAGCAGCTGCTGCACGCGAGGTATACGAAAAAATTGGACTTGGAATGGGTGCTTTTGGAACAATAGTGAATGGTTTGACTGCAATACAGCAATTTTTGAACGGTAACTATGGGCAAGGAACATTCTCTGCTGTTAGGACTCTACATTCCCTCGGTGGGGTTACTAAATTCAACACGAAACTTCAAAGGGTAATTGTAAGAGGCATATACAATAAGGCAGCCGAAAAATATGGCTTTGAAAAGATTACTGAAAAAATAACTGAATCCATAGCCAGAGAAGCTGGAAAAGCTGGTAAAACATTTGCAAGATTCATGGAAGACATTCCATTCGTAGGGCTAGCTTTCGATATCTACTTCATTACGGAAGATATAATTGCTTTAACTGATGATAGCGACAAAACTCCAGAGTTTTTAAAGATAGCACACTTGATACTAGATGTGGAAACAACTTTGCTAACATTGGTAGAAACATTTGTTCCTGAACTTGAGCCTTTCATTGAACCATTTGTTATAGCTTTGACGATAATTCGAATGACAATCGATGATTTCTACTATGACATTAAACGTGAACTGGATAAAGTTAAAGGTAAAGGCTTTGCTTTCCAAGTTTATGCTTTTGTAGTAGGGTTTCTTGAAGGCCTCGCTGACTTTATAACATTCGGTCTTGTGAGCCAACTGAATGATATGCAAGATGCACTGGAATATCAAAGCAAACTCTGGCATAACATGTCTGATCCCGAAAAGTACTTCAATAAAACTCTTGCCAAGACAGGAGAACTTGATTTCAACGGAGGTATCATGTCTGGTTATGGAGGGTTCCTGTCTGTGACACTAAATGAAAATGGTAGCTTCACAATGGAATTGCCAGAAGTCTATATTGGAGAAACCCCTAGATCGATAAAGAAAACATTCCAGTATGACAGTCCTGCTAATGAGGTTGTTTTAGGCATTGGTCAAGTTTCCAGTCCACAGTATATACACAAAGAAGTCAAGTTATGGCTTCTCATTCCGGTGGATAGCTATGATGTTGTGGACAAGTTTTTGGGTCATGAATCATCTTTGTATGGTAGATACTACGGAAATTCCTTTAACAACAGTTTTTACGCCGTGCAACGTAATTTAACCGATGAAGATTACAACGACCTGATTGGGCGTGAATGTGATGCTGACCAACTCAACCCTTCAGACTTCAATGAACTTCTGTCAAAGTATGAGTATCAATTATTTGGCCATGATGGAAACGACAAGTTTTTCTTGGGCCCACAAGCTGCAAACATTTTAGGTGGAAATGGAAAGGATCTTTATTATGTTCCAGTCACAGGCGGACGAACAATCATAAATAATTTTGCTTTGGACAATCAGAAAGACACTCTGTTTATGAATTTAAGCTATTCTGATATCGTGTGCCACAGGCATGAACACAATCTCGTAATCCACTACTGTGATTCCCATGCTGTTATAATGAAAAATTGGTTTATCCACGGAGAAAACAACAAATACTTCCAACACATTAATATTGTCACCAATGATGAAGTAGTCGTAGATGTGGTTGACACTAAGATATCTTCAGACGGTGAGTACCGAGTCACCTGCTATCCAGTGATTATAGACAAGTCAAGAAGTGAACAATCCATCACTGCAAACTTATCTGTAGGTGCACTCTCACACGTTGTTCGCTTTATAGGAACGAATTTTTCTGATACTATAACAGGAAATGACAAAAAAAATCAAATCAGTGGTGGACTTGGCGATGACCATTTGGAAGGTGGTGAAGGTGAGGATAGTTATATACACAAAGAGGGAGATGGAAAGGACCTAATCAATAACTATTCCGATGATTTAAAGAATGACACTGTCATGATAGGATTCGATTATGATGAAATAAAGATATCCAGCAAAGGCAATTCATTGATACTCAAAGGAAGTAGCAGATCTGATTTCGTTACAATGTCCAATTGGTACTCGGGTCCTAAATATCAACATGCTCTTTTCGTATCTAAAGATTACATATCTTTCTTGGTCCTTGGTAAGAAATTGAATCCAGAGAAATATCCAATAAACATTGATTTTAGCCTTAGTGAAGGAGGTGTGAATCTTAACCTCACAAGTGAAAATGCTGTGCAAGGATTCCAGGAGGTTACCACAGACATGGTAAACGATATCAAAGTAATCTATGATTCTCCTTTTGACGATGTGATAGTTGGAAATATTCGTAGTAATATAATGACCTGTAGCGGGGAAAGTGACCACCTTCAAGGTAGGAGTGGAAGTGACACATACGTGGTGAAAAATGAATGTAGAGACTTGGAAATACTAAACACTGATCCATATGAATCAGTTGATTTACTGTTATTGAACTGCTCTAGCTCAGATATCACAATGAGCACAGAAAATTCTGACCTACTCATCAAGTACCAACACGATGAAGTGAATCATGTCGTAAGGTTAATGGACTGGTTTGTCTCTAGTCGTAATCAGCATTTAATGGCAAAGACCCAAGACAAATGGGCATTTCTACCTCCAGAGTCTTTGGAAACCTTTACATCTTACATTGAGCCTTATCAGATAGAAACCACGGAAAGCTGTGATGGAGGTGTTAAAGTGTACGATTTCAATCAATCTCCTTTCGAAGAACTTCAACGGTTTTTGGCAAATGCATCTAACTGCCGTTTTGTCATAAACGGCAATAGTCAAAACAACTACATTGATCCGGGACCCAGTGACTCGTATGGCTATCAAGTACTTACAGGAGGCAATGGATCAGACACTTATGTGTTTGGTCACAATTATGGTGTAGACAACGCCGTTCACAACTATGCCACAGATGGACATTATGACCACATACTGTTTAACGAAATATACAGTGACATTGGAGTTGAACAATTTGATAATGACATTGTCCTTTCTTCAATATCAGTCAACAACTCTGTAAATGTCAGTCTCCATGACTACACACTCGGTGACGAATACCAACATATATTCATTCATGCTTCAGATGGAATTGTATTTCAAGTTAAATATCGAAATTACACAATTAGCAGGGAAGTCGCGTTGATCGACTACTCCGATTCCCTATTCAGCCAGATTATATCACCTACAACAAACAATGATACATCTTTCGCTAATGTTAGGGGAATATTTGGATCTCAGAAAAAGGAGAACAAGATCCATGGAGGTAACGAAACAATGAAAATAGTCGGAGGAAACAAGGATGATGAAATTTATGGTGGAAACTTTACACTTGGTGAGGAGATCATTGCGCTGGATGGAGATGACTACATCAATGGTGGTGGAGGAGATGATAAAATCGCTGGTGGAAACGGCAATGACACAATATTTGGGGGAGACGGTGATGATGATATTTATGGTGGAAAAGGGGCTGACAAGATTAATGGCAGTGATGGAATCGACACCATTATATTCAGCGGTGATGGAGAGACAGCAATTGGAGTATTGATCAATCTTGTATTTGGCGTTGGAGCACATGGTGATGCTGAAGGAGACAGATACATATCAATAGAAAATATTGGTGGGTCGGAGTTTAACGATTCATTGATTGGTGATGGAGCTGATAATGTAATTAGAGGTAATGGTGGGGATGACTATATAATTCCAGGAGGAGGATTTGATATACTTGAAGGAGGACTGGATGCTGATATTTATGATATGACGGAATCATATGGTCTCAAAATCATCAATAATTTTGCAGCAGATGATACATTGGACACCGTTTATTTTTCTGACGTAAACTTTGATGAAATGTGTTATTTCTTCATTGGAGACCATCTCAATATTGTTACCGAATACAATAACAGCAACTCCACTGGAGCAATGAAGAGAGCCTTGCTTAATCAAGAATACCTGGAAGTTCAACTACTATTTTGGTCAAGCAATGAGTCATACCGTCACATCGCTTTAATGTTCTCTGATGCATATGTTTACCCTGAAAATAATTTAACTGCAATTGAACGTGATTTCAATGTAACATCAACTGAACTTCACGACAAGACAATGCCATTTATTTCTGTAACATCAATTTCTGAAACATCTGTTACATTAAAACTTCAGCTGAGTTCACTCAGTTCATCTAATCCTCTACCAGATGATGCTGGACTACATTATATTTATACAGACAAAAATATAACAAAAATAAGCACATTTGAACTGAGTTATGATGACTATAGTGGGTTTGGTAGTTCCACTGTGAGTGACTTAAAAAGTGGTGAAAGACACTGTTTCATAGTTGTCATGAGCGTCTGTCAAGTACGTGCCATGATTTCTTCTTTGCTTGTAGCAACCACAATTCCAAATCATCCTGCCAACATCAGTGTTTCAACTATTCCTGGTGGCTTTGAAGTAAATTGGACAGCTCCTGGTAATGAAACCGATCCTAATGTTTTTGAATACAATTACACAATAAATTATTGGCAAACAGAAAAACCAGACAAAGTGTACACCATCGAATATGATGATGTATTACTGTATACTCAGTATAATATATTTGCTAATCATTTGCACCCGAAAAAGGAATATGTAATAGCTGTTGCTTCAAGAGTCAATGAAACCATGAGTCAGTTTGTTTTATCAAACCCAATAACAGCTGGAGACAGTATTTGCTCAAACTTTAATTCCCTTCCTGATCACATGTACATCGCCAGCATAGAATTGGTAAACGGTAATTCAAGAGCTTACTTGGCTTGTGATGACTTCTACGAAATTAATGGACAAGACTACTATGACTGCGACGTAAGTATTCCAGTGAAACCAGATTGTACACTCGTTCGTTGTGATGCAGTTCATGATGACGTGCTGAAGGCTATTCCAGTTTACGCATCAGTTGCACATGGAGAGACCAATGATTGGACATGCTATGATCACTATGAATTGGTTGGAGGTGGCAATACTTTTACAAGTACGTGTCATGGCACACATGGATGGGTTCCTCCTCTACAAACATGTGTCCAAAAGCCAGCATGCTCACCGTATCCCTCCATTCAACACGGATATATTCAACCTGCATTTGCTTACCGTGATGAACACATCACATTTTCATGCCGAGATCATTACAGCAGAAAAGGACCGGAGAAAAAAACGTGTATTGCCTCAGGTCAATCTGTAGTATACAGCCCCTCAACACAAGTACAGTGTATCAGGAAGTCGTGCCCAAAACTATTACCTCAACGGCATGGAACATATAGTTTATCAAGTGGAAAATTTGTAGATCGTGTGTACTTCAGTGGCGAAGTTGTTAATCTAAAGTGCAATAATGGATACTACATAACATATGATGTAAATAATGCTGATAAACAGACCCTAATTTGCACTACTGAGGGCCACTGGTCAGTTCAGCAACAAGAGTGCCGACCAGCAATATATTTTACAAATATATATCAACAATTGTTCTTCATCTATGGCACTCTAAATTGCCACGTTCCAAACTGGCATGGATGTAAAATTTCTCCTGACAAGGTTTCTGAGGCATTTGCTTGTGAGGTACTGGGAGGACACAACCTCAAGTGGATATCAGGTGGTCGGGTGAAGTGCTCCATGAAAGTTTCTTTTACGCATTACCCACCACTTTCGAATGGTAACTTAAATGTTTATACTGGCAGACTTACCATTGAGTATCCTAGTGGTTTAACTGAGGTAGCCTGTCCAAATAATCCAAACAGTTACAGTATGCACGATGTTTGCTCGAAACTTGGAATTGCTTCACATTACACACGACAACTAATCAATGTTGGAGGGTACTATACAACTAAGGAATTCACACATTCTAATGCCCAACTTGCAGATAAAAGTCAAACATGTAGAAAGATGATCAGTTGCCGAAGAACATGTGACCCTCTTTATGTACCAGGCCTAGTCACTCAGTGTCAAAAGCTTCTTGAGAATGAGAAATGCTACCTTGACTGCCTTCCCGGTAGTGCACGAATTGGTCCCAGGAAAAAAGTATGCCAAAACAATGGAAAGTGGTCCGGGGATTCCACATCATGTGATGGTAAGATACAAAAATACATGCTTCTATTTCTTAAGGCTCATTTCATATACAAACTGTGCACGTGTTTGACTTTACGTGTGGTGCCTCAACCTCTGTTGCTGTCAAATTTGGCCAAAGAATAACGACTGCAGATATTCTCAGAGGCAGACTTTTAGAAGGTCTCAGAGGATAAAGCTGCCTTTGACAGGGTGGTTATGAATTAGAATAGCTTGAAGTAGCTTTAAAAGACACAGTTGATATAGAAACTATAAGCCTTATAAAATATAATTTACTAAGATCATGTAGTGGTTAAACAATTATATGAAGATACACGAAGTCAACTTCACGCACCTTTATATAATTTTTCACCACCTGAAAGTGGTACTATACGCAGAGCCAATCAAAGGCCAACTAAGATGGAAGTTGGCTATGGTTATATAGGTGTATGACCACGTGGTTAGTGAGCCAATGGATGGTCTGAGCAGTTATTAATTAAAACTAATAAATTTTCTTTAAATTAGCATTCAGTTTAATAAAACCAGCCAAACACAATAAGTTGATACGTTAAACTTCACCTTCATCATAATAGCATTCAACCACTCCATGGTCTTTGGTACATATACTGTGTTTTCCCAAGTAGAGGCTGGGTTTGAATAAAGGCCTGGTTTTGTTTTGAAGCCGGGTGTGGCTGCCATGTTCCCTAAATTGAGGCCAGGTCATGCCCACCACAACAAACACGTACGTGAATTGCCGATCTACTGATGGTTTCAAGGATCTCTTGTCTATAGGAAAGTGTCTTCTTTGCTTAATCCACCAAAAACAACAACTATCTAGCTTCGTATGGCAGATTAAGGAACAGCAGCGTGTGTGTAGAGTACATCGCTTGTCATTTCAATCTTGTATAAAGGCCCGTCTCATTTAGAGGCTGGGTCTGAGAGGTGCCTTTAAGAAATAGAAGCCCCTGCTTCTATTTGGGAAAATACAGTATAACACATGCCGTACAGCTCCAATTTTTGTGGTCTTAAATTTTTGTAATTAGCTCAAAATTTGGTGATTTTCTAACTTGACTTACATATTGTTTAAAACCACTTACTCATAAATGCATTAGGTCATGTTTGTTAATACAAGGGTGGGGTTGTAGTTTAGCCTGAGTCATTACTTTACAATACATTGTGAATATAGCTGAGTCAGCCATTTTGAATCACAAAAAAAAAAAAAACACCAAAGTTTAAGACTATACAAAACTTAGGAGCTGTATGGTAATATACCTCAGGTACATGTATATTACTGCAATTAAGTTTCAGAGTTTAAAATTCTAATGCTGGATTCTGAAATTTTTCAGATCAGTAATTAGTTGCACCAAAAATTACTTAATTTAGTACAAAAAAACTATATGGACACACCCTCACAAATGTGAAATAATTTATAAATATGTGCATATTAATTTTAATAACTAATAAGCATACCTTTCACTACAAGCTCCAGTATGGCGTACTGGCCTACTTGGTTTAATATTGGATCAGTATGGTATGTGTACTTAGTTATTTATGCTTAATATGAACACTAATAAACATGTACTACAGATAAACCACAAACAATTGCGTTACTCCATACACCATAACATACTGTTCTTGGCACGAGACTGGAAAAAAAAAAACAAAAGTAGGAATGGCTTGCCTTGATATGGTATTCACACAAGCGTTTGTAGTTTGTTAAGGGCCTAATCATAAACCATAACATGCCCAATTGTATCTTTTTTTATCTCTTACATATATATCTAATAGCTGATCAATGGAAAACAGATGCTGACAACCTCGTTAAAAATAGAGTAGGCAATCATATTTATGTTGCTGAAGTCTTGGCTAGATCTCTCGCTCACAAGTATCCTGATGTGACATGGGCCGCGGTGGTCTATGATGCTGTTACTGGTTTTGATCACCACACAATATATAGTTACAAGAGTCATGTATACTATCACTTCCGCTATTATAACAGAAATTTTGTGGTTGGTCGTTACATCACTAATCCAGTTACTTATGGTTTGAATTTAGCAAGCGAGCTTAATGCAGCATACCATAATCAAAATATGAGGGATTGCTGTAAAAAGTATTGTCCAGACCCGTTATGTTGGTTTCCATATTGGGAAACTGATGCTAAACGGGCTGCATCAAAACTACATGATGCAATTCGTTCAAAGCACAATGTACATTTAGCAATGGTCGTTCGAGGAGAGTCAGCAAAAGCGTACTTTGCAAGGAAAACACCAAATGGAAACTTACTTACTGGTAGCTGGGTTACTTATTCTTCACCACGTTATTTAACTTGGGATCGTAGATTCGCTTTCATGGGATTTAGTGGATGCAAAGGACGAAAAGATAAGGCAGTGATTATGGCTGAATAACACTTTCAATACAATATATACAGGCCTTCCTTTAGATTACATACATTACAGTACTTTTTTTTTTGGAAAACGTATTTTGCATATGCATAAACTCAATTTCTTTATTAATTTTATAATTACATAGCCTTTATTGCATATGCAAATATACATGTATATAGGACTTCTATATTCTTTGTAGGCATTAATTTTTTTTCATTTTGGACCAAATTTATGGTATTTTCTTTCAAATAAACAAACATCAAATTAAAATTAAACCTTGCTACAAAACAGCATAACACAGTACCATGCAGTGAATACAGTACTGGTACTGTATGCTATTTATACTGCATACTGAGGTGTATGATAATGCATTATTACTCTACATATTACTGCAATGTCATGTACATAGTTGCATTTGGGTCATATCATGCATTGAGTTATAGTCTGACGCAGTCAATATGACCCTTGTCACAAGCCTGATGTAATAATCATACTGGACTATCATAATTAATTTTGAATTATACATTAATTCTACAAATGAATGCATAATGTGGTAACCCCGCCTTCACGAATTAAACTACTGTACAGTATGTAGACTCTGGTTTCAAATAGCAAAAATTAATTGAAATACATATCATCCTCAGTCCAGTGATCAAGCAAGAAAAATTCACTAGCTACAGTACATGAATATAACATCTAATAGTCCAATAGGTATAGCAACTAGCAGAAACACACAATAGTGAGTTATACATTTGTTAGGGCACATACAACACATTAGCGGGCAGTTTCAACTAAAATATATTAACAAGTAATTTTTGTAATAATAATCAACATCTTTAACCTGAGTGTGGGTGGAGGGTTACAGCAGTCGGTTTGTGTGTGTGTGTGTGTGTGTGTGTTACCATGTAATCTCTGTGGATACGTGATGGTAGAACTTTATCGATACCCATTACAGGCACTTGATGTCCATAATTCTCTAATTCAAAGGATTTTTGAAAACATATCCAAGGTTAAGACAAAGATCTTTGAGTATTTTGATCAATAATTTTGCGCCAATCACACCTAGACTAGTAAGACTACTTACAACTTTGTTTTTCTTCATGGACTCTGAAGCTGCTAGGCTTGATCGTGCTTGGATGGCATCTAGAGTGGCTCTGGTATGGCCCTGATATGGCCCTAAAACTTCTAGAACTTGTTGTGAAGGCTCTAATTGTCATTCATCTTCTGCTGGACTATGTTTTCGAGTAACTGTGAGTTTTGTTTGTGTGAAAATGCTGGAGTCTGTGTGCTCTACAAATCCACTGTATGCTTCTAAGTTTTTACTTGGTTCAGTTGGTTGTTCCAAGTGTGAAGAATTTTCACTGCTAGAAGAATCTATAGTGTATGCTATGTTTTACTGAAGTGCGTGGTGGTGTGTGTGGGCTAGATTGCTTTGTACAGACCACTAAGATCTACTGGTGTGTAAAAACTGTGATGTCAGATCACATTTGTTTCGAATAATACATGCAACACTAGACTGCGAGGGTTCAGCACTTTAGTACTTTCATTATACATGTGAGTTGCAAAAAAACTACCAGAAACAAGTGGGTGAAAATTCTCTTCAAAAAAGGGTAATTACAGAAATGAACTATCTTTCAATCACCTCACCTTCCCTACTAACAAAAGCAAGGAAACAGAGCAGGTTCATCTAGTAAAATATTCTTGTAAATCATACAAGTAGTAAATTGTTTCAGTACTTAATGAATAAGTGGGTATCACGTTTATAGCATTACTTTATTCAGTAATAATTAACCTCATTTTTCTTCTCAGCATCCACTTGTCTTGATATCAGTAAATTCACTGTATCTGTGTGACCTTTGACTGCAGCTACTCCAAGACCAGTCGTACCATTACACTAGGCAATATACAATAATAAAATGAAGATGAAATATAATGTGAAACTTTGTTGAGACAAGCCTTCACTAAAGCCAAATAACATTGCGAGTGCCAGATTTGTTACATTTAGTGGGTAGCTGTCTTCAATCATTTGATGTAGTTCTTTGTATACAAACATTCATGGACCTAGGCAGCCCTAGAATCAAATATAATGTACTACAGATACCATTTGGAAACTTAAATGTTATGTAATTGATGTTTTATTGATTATTGGCTGATATCCTGGCAATATACCCTGACACACTTGCATCATTTCAGTTTCGTCAGCCTTTACGCCTTTACTTTTTGTTTACATAATACATCTAAATTGAATGATATGCGTGGATGTACCCGTGGAAAATAAATTTCAATAACTAAATGGTTTTTGCAATGATGTGCATGGTGCCGGCTAAAGCACCCAATAGATCATTTCAAAGAAATTAACAGTTTAATTTCTTATTAAATAACTAGACGAATGCATTGCATTGTTTGGAGCGAGCCTTCACGAGCATAAACTACTTAATCGAGTTATTGTTGCAGTTTGTAATTGTGAGTTTCAGTCTTGTGTAGCCATACCCTCACAAACATCAATAGTATCCTGAGCATGCTACGACTTTATTTCCTTACGGTTCAATGATTTCAAAGAAACTTGAGCAGAGTCATGTTGCATGTTGTCTAAGTAGATACACATTACTGCATGTGGAATCAATGGCCAGGCTGGGCATTAAACACCAAGAACTGAAACTGCAAACTTCTGAGTCATCATCAGTCATGACTGGTTGGATTCTGAGTTTGAATCAGCTACCATCTCTTACTCAATCTTATAAAAAAGTTCAAAAACTCTTCTATGGTTTGTTTAGTATACAACGGATTTCTAGAGAATAACCACAAACAGTTGTTTACATAGCTGCCTTTAGGTAGTCATTATTAAAACGTGCTCAGGTAGGCGTAATCTGATAACACGTGTTTTTTTTTTAATTTAAACAGAATTTTTCCATAATTTGGTCTACCCTTACACACACATAAATGCAGTTTCGACCAGTGTGGGGCTCACCCCAATTATTATAATCAATCGCAATAATAAACCATAAGTTTTTGTAATAACAAAAAAATTTTCACATAGATCCAGTGCCGAATCCATGTAAGGTGGGGCTGCATTAAAGGGTAAGCCTGAGCCTATTATGCTGGCATAATTTTTAGAATAATAGGTAGCGTAAAGCATTAAGAATTATTCCAGAATAATGGGTGTGAAAAACAGAAGAAACAGGCCTAGTTTAATTCATTATAGAACTTAATCAATAATTATACTCATTAATTAGCAATGTTTGTTTCTGTCTTTTAGCATCGCAATTTAGTATAATAGGTGGAACTGAGCCTAATAAGAGTGAAAAATTAACAACGCCACCTTTAAAATTGCTTTTCTGTACTTCATTGTCATTTGAGCTTGCTTTTTATGGTGGGAATAATTGAGAATAATAGGAGAGTCTGAGAGCATAATAGGATCAAAAATTGAGAAGTGCTGAATAGAATAATAGGTGAAAATAAAAGCATAATAGGCTTATTAGCCTTATTAAAGGGCCCAAATTCAACACAGATGAAGTTGATAATATTATAATTAAATCTACCTTTTAGTTCATGCTTGACCATATGGGCAACAGACGATAGCCTCAAAGCCCAATTAAAGATTTGTAAATCCAGCACTGCATTACTAAGTCAGCTACATCAGTTTAGACTCTGCACTCCAGCTTCCAAAGACGCTGGTATAGTCTAACACTCATGCAGTAATGCTTCCTCAAGCCTATTATGCTCAAGCTGGGTGGAGTAAAAGTGCATGCACGCGTGCTAATTACTTCATGTGCTGACAGTTTATCACAGGCTAGAACAGTTGATAGTGATCAACAATAATCAACTCAATACCAGTATTTTTTTGCTTTTACACGATGAAAAAAATAAAAACAAAAATTTCAAAAGTACAAATAATTATATGAATATAATTATTAGAGTGAACCATAGCATTAGCAGTACACTGGTATTACTCCGTACTGCTGGTAGTATCATTACATGCAGCCAGTGCATCACCATGATTCGATGTCAAGGAACTAATAGACAAAAAAATACCAGTAAACAGACTACACAACAATCACTCATTAACATTCACTATAATAACCTTAAGGAATGGGCAAGCAGCTGTATTCTTCACTTTGTTGATTTTTCATTAGATTACTGCCCTGAAAAAAAGTTTTTTTGCTAAATCAAAGATCTTTTTCACTCACACCATTGTCATTGAAATTAACTACCAACTAATTTAAACAACTAACCACACCCACTAAATAACATTTATTATGGGTTAACTTAAAAGTTGGTAAACACTGATATCAGGCCAAAACAAGAGTTACAGGCTTTAACAGTGGTGCTTGCATAGTTTTTGAGATATCAAAATTGAAATTCAACAAGAATGACTAAAAAAGTACGTTCACGTTGAGTTGAGGATTTGCTCATTAGTATTCATTAGCACCTGCAACAGGGACGTTAGTCAGCACAGTTAATATTGACTAATCATTAAAATTGAATTAATTAAAATTGAAATTAAAATTGAATTAATTAAATTGCTATTGTCCAGGTAGTTAGCTATATAATGATGAAGATATTCATTCTAATTACAGTACAGTAATACTGTAGATGCATCTTATATCTACTGGTCAATCTGTTAAGCCAATAATACTTATGTTTCCATGCAATACAGAATCCCTCAAAAATCCCCTTGTGGTTTGAGCTCAGTTGCTACATTACACAATATTTACAAGGGATACTTTAGGAATACTGAAAAATTGTTAATAGTAACTAACATACATACATTAGTCTATACTTTGTTACAGTACTGACCTGCATCGTCCAGTATTCCTGAAGCTATAATGGACAGTGCCGGACTGTGCTGAGATTTTAGAACACCACAAATGGAACACAGTTTATCTCTTTGTTTGCTGGGATCTCTTTTGAGAACACGTAAGACATTCGAAACATCCTTTAGCAGTTTAGTAGCATTCTCCAGGTTTGATACACCTTTAATCTGTATTACATCATCAGCTACACCATGTGATACCAGACCAGCTGCCCTGAGTTTATGAGCTAGACTAGCAGGGGAGGTGATTGACTCTAATAGGTCACTATAGTGATCCATGAATACTTTATAGTAATCTGTAATCAATGACAGCTATATAATACACAGCTATTATAAATACATGCTATAATATACCTGCAGTGATGGGCTGTGCTGGGTTATCAGGTGCCTTTAGCAATGGCTGCCCATTATCATCATGTACTGTACCTCAACAAATATCAAGTGGATAATGATCATTACAAGTACAATACTAGTGCACTAAAGTGCTAATCCCTCGCGCACTAAAAACTGAGATGTTTTTCGAGATCAACTTAATACTGCCTTAA
>JAYJLX010033879.1:0-16477 GCA_036873525.1 Chalinula nematifera | reverse complement strand
CCTAGCATACCCATATAGGTTTTTGCCGGTTGTATTCGGGGCGTGGCCTCTGCTGGGATTGTAAGTGCACCGACAACTCGATTGGAGCTGTTTTGGCAAACCCCTAGCTGTGCTACGGCTGTTGGGCTTTGGGTAGATTTATAGATAAATCACACTATTCAAAAACACACACACACAGACTACTACCTCTGCCCATGGTTTTGTTGGAAATGATGCTTATAGGTCTTACAGCTTTAATATTATTATAATGACAGCATTGATTTTCACATATACCTTTTACCACCTATTCTCTTCTCCTGGATGTCATCAGGTCGAGGGAGGGGCTTCCCTCTCTTCATAGGAGTTGGCTGAACAGCTTTATCAATACTGTTCTTTATTAACTCTACACATAAACTAGTGCACTAAAGTGGAAACTCTCACCACACTATGCAATGATTATCACACATGATACACAGATCCACACATTGAGTGATACACAGATCCATGCAGCTCTAGTTACCATTAAGTGATCACTTGCATGATTCAAGATGATTGAGACTTTGTCAAACATTTTTGCACTTGAGATATTACACTGTGAAGTTTAAAAATTTGTGCAGTATAGATATAGACTAGTTAAGTTAATTAATAATTATTATGGGCGGAGCCTCTTAATGATGAATAATGGAGGAGAAGATCGCTTTAAACAAAGAAACCAAACAAGCTGATATTCCGTAAAACAGCTTTCGAAGCAATAAAAGGTATGCAAACCTACTTCTAACACCAAGATACAGTAACAGATTAAATGTTAGAACGATTCAACCGCTCGAAGACAAAATCGTGTGCTCACTTGTCGAAAAAAAAGCTATCTCCACAAATAAACTATTTGTACACAGGTGACTTAAGTGATGGGTCAGGCTTTTACAGCCGCAAACATGGCTAAACTTTAGTTGATCATAACTTGAATTTAAAACAACCTTTGAAGACTACATAACGTAGAACTATCCTTTGCTAAAAATGCTAAAGACAGAAACGCTGCAAAACAATAAAAACTTACGAAACCAGTACCACTTTCCATCGATACTTTCCTGACCTTCAATGAAAAATCCGGTGGGATTCCCGTTATGCAATGGCTCTCAAATTTGCTATTTCTACGTTTCAACTCATGTTCTAAATGCTATCAAAACCTCCAAACAATTTACAGGGAGAAACCGACAATTCACAGGCTTTTTTGGCCTGTGTTACGGTACAAGCAGGCCAAATACTCAGAGAACATAAGCAGTTTCTTAACGAGGTGTTAGATTACACCTTAAGACACTTTTCTAACCTGGTTTCGTCTCCTGTATCATAGTGGAACCCCACCGGACTTTTGCTCGAAGAAGCACTCGTCGCCATTACTGCTTACAAATAAACAACTACGAATGATGACGTAAATCATTTGAAAAAGCTGTATAAGTAATAATACATGCGTCAATAGACATCACAGCGGCTTGTAACTAATTTAGCTTGTATTTAGCTGCAAGGTTGAATGAACATCATTGTTTACAACTGATTACATGTTTGAGCAGTTGTCTCAGCTTGACCCAGGACTTAAGTTACCTGTGTACGTCAGTTTTTTACATATACTATGGTATAGTAGCAGTGAAAAGCTTACCAAACTTTCAGAAGTTAAGATATATTTTTCACTGAATAACTCGTGAATGATCCAGATTCTGATAAACGGACAAGAAACAGCTTGCATTGATAATGGTAGCTGCCAGTAATGTATTGTATTAATGTATAGTTATTAAAATGTGTGTTAATTAACAAGTGAGTATCTTGGTTTTGGTCTATGTCGCATTGTTTTGTTTGTCGTTTTGTTATACTATTAACGGTTTTTATCATATAATAAACACTTTGATATTCGTATACAACTTGATATACGACATATTTGGCGACGAGTATTTCGGATCGAACTGGATTTTCATTTCTCCTCGAGTTTAACCGATTTTTCAAGATGGCGGCCGCAGTTCATGGCTCAATGCAACCGTTTGTTCCTGGATCAGATGACTGGCGCTCCTACGAAGAACGTCTTGGACACTACTTTGTGGCTAACAAGGTTAATGAGGCAGATCAGAAGAAAGCAATTCTGTTAACTGTTTGCGAGGAGGTAAAACGTATAATTTAATCAGGAGTTTGGTGCCAGCAGATTCGTTCGACACTATTAGCTATGCTGATCTAGTAGACCAGATCACCAAGCATTACAGTCCAACCCCTTGAAGTATTGTCCAGCGTTTTAAGTTCAATACACGGGTGAGAGGTCCTACAGAGTTTATGTGGCATCCCTCAAAAGCTTGTCCGAGTTTTGCAAGTTTGGAGACTCGTTATCGGATATGCTCCATGGTTGTCTGGTATGTAGAGTGAATGGCGAACGAATTCAACGTCAACTACTCGCTGAGCCTTCACTCACATTCGAGAAGGCATTACAACTGGCACAGACTATTGAGTCCGCTGACCGTAATTCGAAGGATATCACAAAGGGAACACGGGAACCCCAACCAATACACTATCAGAAATCAAATAGACCATCCAAACCCTCAATTACTCCCCCTGTCAAGTGTACCAGGTGTGGAGGGAACCATAAGGCACCTGTTTGTCAATACAAGGATGCTATATGTAAAAAGAAAGGATACCTTGCTAGGGTGTGTCGTTCAGGAAAGTGCACTGGTACATCAGGTGGTAATCGTGGTACAGGTTCCGCTAACTATGTGGAGAAGTCACCACCGACTGGTATGGATGATCAGTCATATTCGTTGTTTATGTTAACTACGTCGGATCAATTGAATCCCTTCCATATTGATTTGCAAGGGAATACCCTGTTTCAGATCGATACGGGAACTGCAAGATCGCTTTTGAGTGAGAAGTCATACCAGGCTTTACAAGACACGCTCCCAACACTCAAGCCATCACCAGTTGTGCTGACTACATACACTGGAGAGTCCCTACCAGTCCTAGGGTCCATCGAGTTGGAGGTTGTTCATGATGACCAGAAACGATTGTTATCGATCCTCGTTGTGAAAGGAGAAGGCCCGAACCTTTTGGGACGAGATTGGTTGAACCACATCAAGGTTGACTGGGGTACAATACATCAGCTAGAAGCCTCTTCCAAGGAATCCGCAATGGATGAGTGTTTGAAAAGGTACCCAGATGTGTTTAACGGAGAACTGGGGTTAATGAAAGGTATCGAAGTAACTCTTCATGTAAAAGAGGGAGCTAAGCCTCAGTATTTTAAACCACGTTCACTACCGTTTATCCTTCAGTCGAAAGTTGAAGCCGAGTTAGAGCGACTCCAAAAGGATGGTATCATCACCCCTGTCACCTTCTCTCAATGGGCGGCTCCAGTAGTCCCTGTGGTGAAACAAAACGGTTCAATTCGATTATGTGGGGATTACAAGCTGACAGTGAACGAAGTCATCGAAACCGATCAGTATCCACTACCGAAGGTGGGATGAACTGTTTTCAACTCTCGCTGGTGGTTGTATGTTCTCGAAGCTTGACCTGTCGCAAGGGTATCTACAACTTCCCATTGCAGAGGATTCGAGGAAGTACCTCACGATTAACACCCACAAGGGGGTATTTACCTATAATCATTTACCCTTTGGTGTGTTGTCCGCGCCGGGAATTTTCCAGCGTACGATGGAGAGTCTGTTGCAGGGGATCAGTGTCTACCTTGACGATATTTTAGTCATGGGGAAGGATTAGGAAGACCATCTAGCTACCCTTACTCGTGTCATGGGGAAGCTGAGTGAGAGTGGTTTGAAACTGAACAAGGACAAGTGTGTTTTCTGTTCTCCAAGCGTGAAATATTTGGGTTTTCATATTGATGGTGAAGGTATTCATCCAACTACCGAGAAAGTAATGGCTATCAACCGTGCTAAAGAACCAATTAATGTTACCGAATTGAGAGCGTTTCTGTGGATCCTCAATTATTATTCTAAATTTCTACCTAATTTGGCAACTCAACTTGCACCCTTATATGAGCTATTGTGTAAGAATGTGAGGTGGAAATGGGATTCTGAACAACAGGAAGCTTTCAAGAACGCAAAGTCCTTACTAGTGAGTGATGCTGTGCTCACCCATTACGACAGTGAACGAGAGTTGATACTCGACTGTGATGCTTCTCCCTATGGAGTAGGAGCTATCATCTCTCATGTAATGGAGGATGGAACCGAAAGGCCAGTAGCATTCGCCTCTAGGACACTGAATGACACTGAACGTCGATACTCTCAGTTGGACAAGGAGTCTCTACCAATCGTGTTTGGAGTTCAAAAGTTTCATCCTTATTTATATGGTCGTCCATTTGTTATACGCTCCGACCACAAACCACTGTCTTATCTGTTAAATTTGTCCATAGCTCTACCTACTACCGCATCAGCCGGACTACAGCGCTGGGCTTTGTTGTTGAGCGGGTATCAATACACCATTCGTTATCGTCCCGGTAAAGACATCGCATGCTCTGAGTCGACTACCGTCTCCCAACTCCACTCGTTCTGAATAAACTCCCAGGTGAATTCATCAATTTCATGAAAACCACACCCATACGAGATGTGGAGGTTCGGAAGTGGATTGAGAGTGACCCTACGTTATCAAAGGTGAAACACTTTGGTCTTGTCGATACGAATTGACATTGTTGGAAGGTTGTCTACTGTTGGGCTCCAGACTAGTGATGCCTCTTCAGGGAAGGTCAGCCATGTTGGAGCTACTTCATGAGTCTCATATTGGTTCTACTCGAATGAAGAGTTTGGCAAGGGGATATTTATGGTGGCCAAACATGGACAGAGACATTGAGGATTTTGTGAAGCATTGTCAGTCCTGCAACTTCATCAGCCACCCCTGCCTACAGCTCCAGTTCATCAATGGACACCTCCTGAATCCGTGTGGACTCGTGTTTTTTGCTGGTCCCTTCCTTGGACACATGTTTCTCGTTTTGGTAGATTCGACCTGTAAATGGCTCGAGGTTCAGTTGATGAAGACTATCACGTCGGAAGCCACAATAGAGAAACTGAAGATGATCTTCTCGACTCATGGACTTCCTAAAATAAGAGTGTCAGATAATGGTCCATCGTTTAGTAGCAAGGAGTTTGCAGAGTTCTGTCAGAGCAACGGTATTATACACACCTGTGCTCCTTATCACCCAGCCACTAACGGCTTAGCAGAAAGGGCGGTCCAGTCTCTCAAGAGGGGGTTAGAGGAGGTTCCATGCAGTCCAGATTATCCGGATTCCTTTTCCACTATCGTATTACTCCACACAGTGTTTCTGGAGTGTCCCCATCTGAAGCCGTAATGTCAAGGCATATCCGTAGTCCCTTAGACTTTGCCTATCCGGACATATCACATCGTCATCAACAGAAGTCGGTTGATTGTAATCAAAGGAAGGTTCGTAGTTTGAGAGGAAGTTTATGTTCGGGATTTCCGTTCGACTAAACCCTCCTGGTTGATGGGGAAGATGAAGGCAGTAACTGGCCCTGTTTCCTACAAGGTTTTAGTGGGTGATCGAACAATTCGTCATCACATACGACCTCGTTATACCAAGGAATCTGAGGAATTCTCAACCACCACTGAGGACCTTCATGAGGATTTCATGGATTCGATTTCGTCATTCCAAATTCCGAGTCTTGGATCCACTATTGGTCGTTCCGTATCATCCGTTCGTCGTTCCGATTCGACCGCACCTGTTCGTCGTTCAGCACGGGCTAGTTACCATCCAACACACTACCCTAGACTAGTGTACTATTGATAAGGTCATGTTAGTTCATTATGTGTAATGTATTTTAGTATTTTGTAATTTTCCTTATTTCTTAATTTTCTTTATTCTGGAAGGGAGGAATTGTGGTATCCCAGTAATGTATTGTATTAATGTATAGTTATTAAAATGTGTGTTAATTAACAAGTGAGTATCTTGGTTTTGGTCTATGTCACATTGTTTTGTTTGGTTGGTTCTCGTTGTTGTTTTGTTATACTATTAACAGTTTCTATCATATAATAAACACTTTGATTTCATACACAACTTGATATACGATAGTAGCCTTCCTTCTCAGAGATTTGGGTGCTTGGTCTTGGAGAACAAACCGTTTAAAGTGAAAAAGTTTTGCTAACTAGCACAAAAGTGCAAATCCCTATGGGAAAGACTTTTTGCAGGTTCTTGAGATCAACTGGCACTGGCAGACATTACTACTGCATCATGCATTTCAGCATTTCCAACAAAGAAAAGGAGTGGCTAATCAATTAAGGCTAGCAAATCTCTTATAGCTGAACCATTGATTTTGCTTAAACAAGTAACGAAGCGATTTGAATAGCAGCATTTGTTGCTATTCTGATTTTTGGTTGACAATGCAAGTTACAGGTCTAACCTCACATCAGGAAGCGAGATACAGACTTGTAAAGATCGCCATTTTGCTGCCAGTATTCCAGAGGTTGGCAAACGGATTACTGGTCGACAAACAAATAAAAGTTAACCTGAGATTTTTACAAAAGTAACTCGATTTAAAAGCTTAACCTATCGAGCCAACAAGCTCAAACACATTTTGCCACTTACCACGCTATCCAAGATACAGCTAAAGACGCCATAGCTAAGTAGAGATCACTGGCTAACTGCTTATGAAATTTGGAGGGCAGCAGCCATTAAATCGTTTTGCACTGACCGTGAACTAACTAACGAACGAACAAACTCACAAACTGACTAACGTATCCCTCGCTATGGCTTCGACGGTGCAAGGCATAACAAACAGTTTGACTAATATACCCTCCCATGCTTTTGCGTGGTGAGGGTAACACACACAATAGGTACATACATGTATATGCACACACAATAATGTATATTATTATAATACATGAAGCATTGTAATTTCACTGACTTTAAAATGCTAGAGCATTACGGAAAAATGTTAGAATAGAAATTTCTTCTAATTTATCGTCCCATCTGTGTAAGAGTATGGAAAATATTTCCAGTGTGTATTCAATATTGTGAACCCAGCATTCTATAAGTATCGATGACATAAGTAAGAATTTGTAAAAAAATGTTTATGTGGTTCAAGTCATCCCCATTGAATCAACCCAGCAACCATAACCATAGTCTAGCACCAGTTACTACATGCTTTTTGTATCAAGTATCTCAAATTTTTTTGGCCATTAAAGCATGGTTGTAAATTATCTTGTAGTTGAAGTTTACATGTACAGTGCATCACAGTACATTACACATGCATTACAATACATGTATACATGTCTATAGCACTAATCAGTATAGTGTATACCGTGTTTGTGATATAGTGTATAGTACTATACTGCCAGTACACAGAGTTCATGCAGTACTAACATACTAACCATGGGTTGGGCTATACGGCTTCACTTATGTAAATTAGTACGCCCCAAATACAAGTAAACAAACATGCAGTAAACGCCCCAAATACAAGTAAACAAACATGCAATAATTATGTACCGATTTACAATAGAGTTTTTCACCAGGGAAGCTGAAACAACTATTTAGTATGGAGGGTTTTTTTATAACATTGTATTGTACGTGATATCAGCCATCATATAGTCCTACCCGATAGTTATAACAGGTAGAATTAGGTGATCCTTTGTTTAAAATGAATTTTAAAGTGAATGCTTTGACCTTTGTTTAAAATAAATTTAAAGTGAATGCTTTGAAATAGTTTGATGAACTGCAGAAAAAATTGATGGTGTTTCTGGATTGATAAGTACATGTGTGTTGGATTTTCGCTCAATTATCATGTAAAGGTGTTTCATATCACTACGTTGTTTTCGTAGTTGTCCTTTGGTGCTTGTGACAAACAAAAGGTCCCTACACACATTATAAATATGGATAGTGGAATTTTTTTGTTGTAGTGCTACAGTTACATATAGAGTAAAATTCATGACCTACATGTATGACAGTGTACATTGCATATAGTAGCCAATGGAAAAGATGTCCTGACATGCTTTATGTCTAAATGATCAGACTTGACAAACCATTGACACTGTGTGCTACAAAATTATTATGTACACTGTACATGTACATTTTTATGTTTAAATCTGGACGTAGTGGTTAGTTTACTATTTATTACCATATTTGTCACAAGTTTCTCTTTGACTAAAATAGTTACATTAGTAGCTTCAAAATGCGCTCAGGCCGCAAGGATGGACGTTTGCCACCAGTCTGCAAATAGAGAACTAGGATGAAAAATCAACTTGAGAATGAGGAAATGTTCAGTGAAATTCAATGAAATTCTTGAGCTCTTAACCCTATATAATTATACCTACTTCCATAAAATCCCTATGCTGTGCTTTGGGGTAACATACTGGTGAGAATAAAGGACTTACTGTGAGTTAATTTTATCTCCATGGTTACAAATAATCATATTCTTAAGAATATGATTAAAAATCATGATATATTGTAAACCCACAATACATTTACCACTGTTACCCCTACATAAGCTGACTTGGAACTAGGACAGCTAGCTCTCACAGAGAGTAGTTAGCAAACGGGGAAAAATTAACCATTTTTTGAAAGACTTCCCTTTCTGACCATTTTTAAAGTTAAAATTTTAATTTTTTATTTAATTTGTAGTCTATTTATTTATTGGGTCAGCAATGGAGATGGGGGGGGGGGGGTTGATTTTATTAATGTTTGAACTTTAAAGTACTACTATGGAATATAGCATTCAAAAGTTCTAGTTTTCTAACTACTGATATTCTAAAGGCCATATACGTGTATAATATTACTGTAAACTTTTAAGACCACCACAAATACATGTACATGTATAATTAACTAACACTATCTACTCCCAGCCTCTAATATTAAAACACACTTAGGAGTTCCAGTGAACTACCTTCCCTAGCTTCACTGGACCCACCAGAGGGTGTGCTGCGTGTAATTTTTCGGATGACTCCCTTGCCTCTTTCCTTACTGACTAATTTTAAATTTAAAATTTTTCATTCAGAATTTTTGTCATGAATGGATTTGGGGTCAATTTATTAATGTTTGACTTTGACAAATAAATGCATATTTAATGGTGTATGCCATTCCTCCGCTACACTATAACCACTTCTGTACTTTCAGTGCAGTTAGTGCCTATGCCTTTGAGTCGTGTATGTGTGGTGAGACGCACTGATTTCAGACCAAAACAGCAGGAAAATAGAAACCAGTGGCTAACTGCTCATGAAATTTGAAGCACAGCAGGCCATTAAGCCGTTTTGGACTGGCCATTCAAAGTGAAGTTCTTGCTAGATAATGAACTGATTACCTTATCCCTCGCTATGGCTTCGCCGGCGTGAGGAATAACTAACACAACTTGACGAATATACCCTCCCATGTTTCGCGTGGTGAGGGTAACCATAGCACAAAATTCATACGCTGATATCGTAGTAGTACTAAAAATAATTCGTTATTAATATTATTTTATACTAGGCCAAGATCAATAGGCCTTAATAGTTACACATGACAGCAACAGGCTTCCAAGTTAAAAAAATACATATATATTTTTTAAATTGTGCAAGGGGTGTGATCAAGAGTAACGACATAAAATGAGTCAGTGGCATATTTAGATTACTGTCATGACCATTAATTTTGCTTTTGCAGTATTTCTATTTCAGCATCCAATAAATGAAGTTTGTAACCTTTATAGTTTAACATTTTAATTTCGCACTGCTTGCAGGTTTAAAACCCTTAATTTGGTTGTTTTCAGTTCCCCCCCCCCCTCCCGGTTATGTTTAGGCTTCCATCTCAAATTTTGTCCGGTTTGAAAGTGCTGGTTTGCTTTAAATTCTATAATTATTAGTCTACCATCATCAGCAGGGACTTTGTTTCGTGTCACGGAGACATTTCCAGTATAGCAAAAGGGGCCTGGTTTAGTTATTAATTACTATACGTCATATGGAAGACGAGAAGTATAGCACAATAGTAATGGGTATATCACATTCAGGGGAGTAGGAACATGAGGGGGGCTGAAGTGAATAAAATGCTTCGAAATGACCAAAAATTGAGTCAATTTTACAGAAGTTGGCCCCCACCGTTCCTATGCCTATGTATAACATACATGAGGCTATGTCAGTTTAGTGATGCCAATTACCGTAGGCTGGGAAATTCTCATTCTCGTGACTGCTAATTCTCGCTAATTATTAATCAGTTATTAAATGTTTATACAACAGCTGTATAATACACATGGCATAACAACAATATTGCAGCTAGATTAATGATTCTCAGAATTAGCATAGATATTATAGTTACATAAAGGGATAGGAATTATTACGTGTATTAGAATACGTTACCTAGCAACCACAACTAACACAGGCAAGTTGGAGTTTCCCGGACTTACAACAGCTATTTCAAGACAAAGCAAGGAGCTTTCTTCTTGGTTTTTACGAAAAAATAGTTACTGTGTAGCTAACCTTTCGAATGATATGGAATTCGAAGGATTCATTAATTACGGATAAAATTGCAATCAAAGCCACGTGGTGGTTCTTAATGGAACCTTATTTTTGTTTTGTATCTTTTACTCGAAGCATTCATATTGAATAACAATTTACATAATTTTAATGGAATATTCCAGTAAATGCACAGGGAACAAGCCCATTTTTGTTACCGCACTTGCCTTTTTAAAAGAATTACGAAACATAACAGATTCATAAATGCATTTATGTTTTGTACCTTTATTTCTCTAACAATGAATAAATACACCAAGCATGATAGTCTATTGAATACTTCAAAGCTTGTCTGAGGGAACACAAATACTAACAAAACTTAAAAAAATAAATGAACCTGATAAAACAAAACAAAATTAAAGTAATAACAACAACAACAGCTTTTGAATCAGCAGTGTAGCTGTCTGAACTACACTCTAAAGGAGCTGAAGAAAGTATGAATTGAAAAAGCACAATAGCATTGTGTTGCCCACTGGAAGCAGAAACATGCCATTATACCATTGAAACTTGACATGCTATAGGGGGTTAATTAAATGAGTATATGCATACTGTACTTTGAATCGTAATTCAAAGTACAATATACATATACTCAAGTATCCACAGAGATTACGTGATAACACACACACATACACACAAACTGACTACTACAACCCTACGCCCACACTCAGTCTAATAAATGGTTATGAGAAATAATAAAACTAGCAGTAATCTACAGGCACACCTACTGAGTCATGTCAATAGTCTTAACACACCTGATAGCACTCAGAACAACACATAGTGGTTGTGTACAAAACACAGAAGACCAACTTTAAGCCTATAATATTATTTGCATCTATTAAATTTAGCGATTTTGGTGAATAAATTAATGAAAGTTAATAATGAAGATGCTAAATTTTATTTTTAACCCATACTGAAGTTTTAATCAACATTTAAGTTTCCCACTTCTAGCAGGTTTTAAAGTTTCAATTTGTTTGTTTTTGGTTCCCACCTTCCATCCAAATTTATTTTGTTTTATTTTTCTTTTTAGTTTGGAAGCCTGTTGCATGCACAGGCTTCCAAGCATAAAAAAAATAAATTAGGAAACTTAATTAAAACAAGGCCCATGTGGTTTAGCTACATGTACATGCATCATTGCCTATCAAAAATAAACGCAATACTCAATAATATTGGGTGTACATGTACTTTGCCGACAGTGTGATTTACATCACTAGTCTGTTTTTTTTTTTCTCGCTATGCTCACTTGGCATCACATACATACACCTATAGAGGAGATTGAGTTAAACAAAAGCGTGGACAATTAAAGTATAATTTAGAAAAAAGGATGCATGAGGGAGGGAGGTGCCCTGGGACTTGCACATGTACATGTATATGCATACGCTAATTTTATACTTATTTCATCGAATTTCGTACTCGTACAGTAAGTAAATTTTTTTTTTCTAATTCACTAAATGTTTCAATATTACTCTATGCTTATTTGGCCCATTGCTATTGTTTAGTATTAAAAAGCATACAAACTCGCATTCGCAGAGTGCCTTTCCTTTATTCTAATACACTTTCTTAAGTGTTGAATTTCCTAAATTCTGTCATTGTTGTCAAGTTTTATTTAATGTGGTCATTGATGAGATTGGGGTATTGGGGGGTTAATTTATTCACCACACCCACAATATAGATAAACTACATGTATGTAACTAACAATCTCAGTGATTAATTAATAAGTAGGGGGCAAAAAATTGCATGTAAAAAAGACACCTGCTGTCAGTAGGCAAAATAAATCAAGTAGTCTGTGCTAATGCGAAGTCAATCAGCAGGTTTATATAGGCTCACATAGAATGCATGTGCTGTGGTTCTACTGAAGTTTAAACCACAAAAGCATATTCATAATAGGCATGACATCATGGTAATACCCTATTATAATAGCAAGAGTTGATAAATATAGGAGAGTGTCTAACCAGCAATACCTCTGTAGATCGAAACACTGTATACAAAGTTACGTGACCGGAAGTCACGTGTTACCATATTATTTACCCTAATCTATGCATCAAAGCCCACCAACTGGCGCTTTTTTAGTGTTTCTACAGAGGAATTGCTGGTTAGACACTCTCCTTAATTATCTACTCTTGATAATAGTTATACATGTACATGCTGGTTCACAATATTACGTACGCGTGACTTTGTGTGGGCGATTTGACCTTTATGATGCAACCTTTACATTGGAATAGACTAGGGTTCTATTCCAGCATCAATGTAACATCCCGCTTAGCGTCATATTGTGAATCAGCCTTAAGGCTTTAAAAATAATAATATGGGAAGGAGGGTGGGAACTGAAAACAATCGAATTAAAGCTAGGGGGTGTGGCAAGGGGAATCGAAAACATCCACTAGACACAACACTTATGGGCACAACTAACACAATAGACACTAAAGCCGGATTATGAAGCTAGCACAACATTACGTGGGTGGTTTGACCTTTTGATGCTCGTTTTTACGTTGGAATAGACTGGGATTCAAACGTTAATGTACATGCTGTGTTATAATTCTAAATCCAGCTTAAGTGCACAACATACACTGAGGACACAACATACACTGAGGGCACAATATACACTATGGGCACAACACATACAAAAGAATTAACCAAGCACGCCTAGGCGTGGATAGAAAATGGCCATTCCGGATGCACATGAGAAAGCAGCTATTCCTTGCAACATCCACTATGGAAACTCTTACATATCACCTCTGAGATGTTTGTTTTTTAATTAACTTAGACTAAATTGATTAAGTCTTGCAGTTTATGAGTCTGCAGTGGGCAGTTATTACACTGACAATTATCAGTTTAGTGTTGCATGGTACTTCGCCACTGGTAAATACTGCAAGGGATATGCACATTTAGTACTACTATTTATGGTGTTGTGGTGTTATGGTTAACTGAAAAAAACCGGCTCCTTATGACAAAGGAAAAATTGGGATTATGTAATCAATTGCAATGTGTCATGCAAAACAGGACCGAAGTACAATTACACTGGCTTATATAGGCTGACACTGGCTTATATAGGCTTACACTGACTATAAGTGCTGTGGGTTTAGTTAACCCTAAAACCACGACACCATAATCATAAGGAGGGAGGGGCAATAAGCACAGATTGAGTTGACATAAGACATTGCAGTAATAACAATAACAAAATTAAGAAATGTTATTTTGGAGAAACAAATGGTGTCCTTTATTCACTATAAATGAATTTCAAAGGATCTGCATTGGATTTTGAGAGTAATATAAATTAAATAAACACTGCCAGGTCCTATATATATCACCGACCTGCGATATACCATATCTCCCGTTAATTTATATGCTTGAAAGGGGGAGGGGGAGGGAGAGGGGAGGGGCTGTATGTCAATTATAAACAAAAAAATTCTAGAACAGGCTCAACTGGATCTATTTGGGAAATAACAATACAAGCTTTTTGCATTAGCTTAAGGTATGTATTATTCACACGTAATAATTTCTGCAGTTTGGTGTACTAGGGATATAATCAGTAATATTATTTCTGTGGAAAAAAGGGGGGACACGGTATACCCAATAATAATAATGGGAATATGCTATACACAATAGGGGAACACGCTATACACAATAATAAAGGGGGGGGGTGGGACACGCTATACACAATAATAACGGGGGGAACACGCTATACACAATAATAATGGGGGGGGGGTGGGACACGCTATACACAATAATAATGGGGGGACACACGCTATACACAATAATATCTAAGAATAGGGTAGTTTTTTGAAGATAAGCTTGAGTTGGTCGAATTGCAGCTCCTTTAAGATCCGCACATTTCATGCAAATGCGACAGAATGGTATTCATGTACTGTTATGTTAACAGCAAACCCTCCAGCTTCAAAATGTTGAATGACTTCTTTAGTATGTTGGCTAAATGATCTGGTATAATCCTTTTATAGCAATCTCGGTCTAAAGCATAAAATAAGGGGGCCATGCGTTTAAGACTTGCATTTCTATTTCGGCACCTAATTGCAGTGTATAACCCTATGTAGGCAAAGCAGTCATTAAAAATAAACGCTATATGAAGCCATCAAGTTTAGGGAAATGTCTGTTTGCTTGTATTGATGACAAGCACCGTATAAAAGTGGGGTTTCCTGTAGCTGCAGCTGAACGTGATCGTCAAATAATAGTTTCCAGTCAAACCACTTTTGCAGTTTGTGCTTCTGCAAATTTAGTTTAATCCCTAGTGTGAACTGATATTCCTGAGACAATAGATGGCTCATGGTACTCTGGACAAGTGCTTGTTGGTGCAGCATTTGAAGCACCGTCGCCATTGAGACATGCAACCGACTGTCTAAACACTCGAATGGAAGGTCGACATATATTATTCGTATATTCTGATGGTGGGCCAGAGCACAGGTTGACATATGTAAGATCTTTGATTGCATTGTTTTTGAAGCTGGACTTGGATTTACTTGTTGCTGGTCGAAGCGCTCCTTCACATTCATGGGCCAATCCAGTGGAAAGAATAATGAGCATTGTAAACTTAGGAATGCAGTGCATTGGTATAATGAGGGAGAAAATGGGAGATCACTTCGAGAATGCTGTTGGAGTTTCAAAAAATCTCAAGGATATTCAAACCAATTGCTCTGAAATGATTGCTTAAGCCCACCTAAAAGCCTGATATGCAGTATTATGACACGATTAGAGTTAAAGGGAACCAAATTTCAGACTTTCGAAGGTGCCTCTGATGCTCCATTCTTCAATGTCTTACTACAGATTGATTCACTACTGCGTACAAATAAGTTGAAAAGCTGGAGTCGTAACAAGCTTTTATTTCACACTGTTATCGATTTCGAAAGTATGCTATCACGATACGGAAATGTGGAAATAAGGATTGTTCACTCTGTTTACCCGTTCGAATGCCTCAAAATGTTTTCACAAGTAAGTGACTTTAGAGAAGAATTGCGTACATAATGCATATTTGCATTTGGATTTATCTTAAAATTGTACTTTTGGAATCTGTTATTGCTGCTATATTTTATACCGAATTATATACATTTGATACATGTACTCAACTGAGCTTTAATGACCCCAAGATTCAAGTGTGTGTGTTGTGTATGTGTTCATTTAGATGATTGTTATGACTTGGCAGACTTGCTTTGAAACATGTTTTTAATTGATGCACACCCCATTCCGTTTCTCCGTATTTTTTTAATTATAGTTAGTTCACTGCTTAAATTGATTAACTTGAAAGTTTGTACATATATGCTTGCTTTGTGTGTGTTTATTGTGTTGACAGCTGTCTGCAAGTGTGTGTACCATGTACTTGATTGGAAACGAGATTTCTTATTAATGCATACCCATCCCTATATCCTTTTTTGAGGCCTTAGGCACGGTGAGCTAGGTGCTTGAATTAAAGGTTTCCAAATTAGCGTGTTTTTTTTTGGTAATGACTCGGTGTTTAGTGGCTTGTATTGATGGTTTGCTTTTTTGTAAATTTTGTAAATTTCAATTAATTTTCAATTAAAAGCCACATTTTTAATAGTTTAATAGTTATGACAGATGTACATGTATTTTGTGTGTGATGTATTATAGTTGTTTTATTGTACATAGATATACCTAGATTAGTGAAGATGGCCATTACCAGATGATGCGTTTGGTAACTCGACTAGTGAGAAAGATCTTCCTTCAGCAGCAGCTAATGTCAAATGTCAAACCAAAGAAAGGCCTTTCCTTCAACGTAACACAGCAACACGTGAAGAATATCAATCTATTGAAGGTTCCAAAACCAGCTGTTTGGGCGTTTTCCTCCATTTTTTAGTAAATTATTATCTTTCAGGTTTAAAATAGACAGTATTTACAAGCAGTGTCCCAGTGACGTCATCAGTAGATGTGTCAGAGTGGGCTGCACCCATTGACTTCACCCACTGCCAGATAAAATTGAGGCTATTTGGAAAGCACCCACTCCAACCTGTGTTCAAGAGTTAAAGTCGTATTAACGTATTATGGCAAGTTTTTCCCTAACATGTCTGCCACCCTTTTTCCA
>JAYJLX010033768.1:3747-16480 GCA_036873525.1 Chalinula nematifera | reverse complement strand
AAAAGTTAACTGAATTAACTTTAAAATGCTAACTAACTAACACACAAACTGACTAACGTATCCCTCGCTATGGCTTCACCAGCGCTCGGGATAACAAACTCACAAATTGACTACTGTATCCCTCGTTATGGCTTCGCCAGCGCGAGGGATAACTAACACACGAACTGACTACCGTATCCCTCGCCATGGCTTCGCCGGTGCGAGGGATAACAAACGAACTCACAGACCTATTACTGTATCCCTCGCTATGGCTTCGCCGGCGCGAGGGATAACTAACACACTAACCAGCACAAAAGAGCAAATCTCTCGCGCTCTACTGGAAGACTTTCTTGAGCTCAACTATGATTTGTCATTTACTGGCAGACATTACTGCCAGCAAGAGCATCAGTCAAGCAAAAAAAAAAAAAACAGTTGCAGTAAAGAAAGGGAGTGGCTGATTATCTAAAAACAATTTAGCAATAAAAGGGTTGCAAAACGTACATTGAAGAAGAAAGGTGTGGTCGCTCCAGCAACTATGGCCAAAGCTGAACCAGTGAAAACACTGTAGCGAAGCAATTTGAATAGCCGAATTAGTTGCTCTTGCTGTCCTAAGCATATCGTTAAAGTTACAGTCCTAAGGTCACACTAGGAGCCAAGATGCAGACCTGTGAAGCTGGCCGTTTCATCGATTGATTGAAAACCAACAATAACAAAAGTTTAGGGATATTTATGGTCAGCTAATTTAACTCTTTCAAAATACACTCCAAAAGTAAGCCAAACCAATATTCATAAGCTTAACCTATCAAGCCCAAAAGCTCAAACACATTTTGCCACTTACCACACAATCGAGAAATCTGACGAAGAGTAGACCGAGACGGCAGCAGAAAACAAGTCACTGGCTAACTCCACAGCACATTTGAAGTACAGGAAACCCAAGATCGTTTTGCACCAACCGTTGAAAGTGAATATTTTGCTAACTAACTAACACACGAACTGACTACTGTATCCCTCACTATGGCTTCACTGGCGCGAGGGATAACTAACACGTAGTCTAGCGTACCAGACCCTCCCACTTGCTGCGCGTGGTGAGGGTCTGGTAAATCCCTCGTGCAATTTGTGCTTATGAAGCCATAGTTAGCCTACTGCACGTGACGCTTCGCGCTATAAAGATGGCGTATTTTACCTTCGAAATCAAGTGAGAAAGCCATGAATGCTTGCTTATTGAAAGTTGAGTGCTGCGATGTCTTAAGCTTCTCTTCTTTAAGTTTCTAACCAATGCTTCAGCTAAAATCAAAGATCACCGATCTCTCCGCCATCTTAAATTAATGACGTGGCAGCAAGCTATTGGGACGTTCATATACTAATGCGTTGCACAAGTTGGAAGCGAGGGATTTACCAGACCCTCACCACGTGCAGCAAGTGGGAGGGTCTGGCTATGCGAAACTAAACTAACACGCCGACTACCGTATCCCTCCCCACTACGTGGCTCAGGATAATTATTGATGCAATGCTTAAAATATATGGTGCATGATGTTGCACCCTATGTCAAATGTGCCCATAGAATTGTGATTTTGCATATTTAGATAGTGTAATTATTATGTATAAAAGCTATCGTATGTCCACGCTGATTTGGTTGAAATTAAAGCTTGTTGCGATACTAGGAGATATTGACTCGGACCATTGGAATCAACTCCAAATGTCACATTTGATAAATATACTAAAATGATTAGCAATTTCAGACTATTCGCTGTGATTTAGGCTCATATATTATACACTGAAAGGTGCAAAATCACACATTCCCAAGTATAGGCTGTCTTATGGAAAGGTCTAAATCTACACATTTTTATATGTGAAGGTCTGTCACGAAAAATTTTGGTCCCCCACTAAAAATGGTCCCCCGGGACCATTTATGGGTTGCAAAAATTGGTCCCCCAAGGTAATTATAGGTCCCCCTGTCAGCTGACTGCACATGATTGAGTACAGCTCCCACTGTCTTCCCAGTATCAGTGTAGTCACTTTTACAAGCTAAATAATAGATTCAGCAGGACTGTGGTCATGTACTTGAATTGATTTGTATATAGGTACAGTCAATTGAGCAGCAGAGATAACAGTTTCATTTCTGTAATTTTGACGTACATGTGGCCATAGTGAGCTTTGTCTGTGCTTGGACTGTGCTATTACTAACCCCTCCAATTTTTAGAAAGGCTGCATGCCGTTGTACTACATAAAGTATCATGCAATATCATGGAACTAGCATGCCACCATATAGGGGGAACATCCCCATGGGTGTGGTTTATGTAAAAGTAAATATAACATTAGTATAAGCAAACAGGATTTCATGATTATTCAGTTATAGACTGTGATGCATTGTATTGAAGTATATAGTATAATAATTATCGATTTTTATTAATAAAATAACTGAGCATGCGCATTTTGTGCTCAGTAGTCTGTTCCCCAACAAATTCAAAGAGAACAAGGTAGTCATCACTCTCTCTTTCCTACCAATTGGTAGTGGTTCTGGACCATCGTATTGCCCGTGACTGTATACTCCCTAGAGGGAGACGAGAAATAAGCGGCCCTTCTTTCAAAGGGTCGGATAAGGCAAGAACGATTAATACTGTACAGTTTATTTCCCAGTACTCTTGCCCCCCTTTAGTATTTCACAACATAGACTTTAGATCAATTTTTTTTTGTTGAAATGGTTGCTCCTCAGTGTACTTGTTTGTGCTGGGCTGAGCCTTCGCTAGTCTACTGTTGGATGCCTAATACATTTTAGTCCTGAAATGATTGATTGTGATAAATGCCATTCGTGGTTTCACCTTGAAGTTTGTATTCCAAGGCCTTAAAGAAAAAGTACATGGTTTTGCAGAGAATGCTCCACTGTTTAAATATCATTGCATATAGAGTCTATATGCCGTGCCATCATTTTGCTGGAATAATCATTTCGTCAATTATGCAAAATTAGTCATGGAAGTTAAAAATGCTGATTTATCATTAAATTAAATCAAACAATAGCTTAGTATATACCAAAAGTTCTATGCAGCTGTATGTGATAAAAAAAGTCCTGGAGAACCACTTTGGCAGATGAAGCTGGTCCCCAAGACCAATTTTGTCTGCCAAAAGTAGTCCCCACTAGGACTTGTTTTTGCAAGGGGGGGGACCAGTTTTGGCAGCCAAAATTGGTCCGGGGGACCAGTTTTGGCAGCCATAATTGGTTTCGAGGACCAACTTTGGATGGGACCTATTTTTGCATGACAGGTCCAAGTCGAACTGGACATACGATAGTGTGATTTAAATTATATAAGCTAATAATCACAATAATCATGTACTTTGATAATACCAATAGTAACAATTATAAATACATGTATCATGGCTGTTCAACTAATTATCACTACAAATAATCTCAATTAATCATATAATTGCCCAACACTAAAGATCATTGACGTTGAGTTGAGGATTTGCTCATTAGATATTTATCTAAGATTCATCGAATATGGCAATTTACCACCTACGCACCTCGGTACTTAAAACATTATGAATGGTAAATTATTGCGCAATAATTCCAACGAATACTAAAAAGCAAATTCTCAACTTTTCAACGTGAACGTACTTTAGTAAACATGTGTATATCTACTCCTGATAGCATTTTTATTAGAGAACTAACTTGACTCTTCAAGGTTGAAGGATTCACAACTTTAGATAATATTAGACCATGCGGATGAAACAACTTTGTCCTAGAAAGCCGCTCATGTGCCAAAAGCTCTATGAATTTACAAGTTTAAGAAAACATGAAGTACAGTAGGTGCATACATAAAGTACATGTACAGGCGGTGTGTCCTTATTAACCAGAGCGTGTGCGGAGGGTTATAGTAATTGGTTTGTGAGTCTGTGTGTGTCAGTGTATCTACCTGTGTGTTACCACGTAATCTCTGTGGATACTTGATGGCAGAACTTCACTGACACTCCATTGAAGGCACTTAACGTCGATAATTCCATGATTTAAAGGGCTCTTGAAAAAAAATTGCAGAGATTCAAACAAAGATTTTTGACAATTCTGATCAATAGTTTTGTTGGACGCCATCTTTTTGGCCGCGCCCCTTGAGCACATGTCGCAAAATTAATTTTGTCAGTCACGCCTAGTTACTGTATCATGGCCTCCCAAGCCTGGCCTCGGATATCTGCTGGACTCTTTCTTGGACTGTTGGGACCCTTGTTCAAGGGTAAATGCTGGACTTTAGTGAATTAAGGGCAAACTTCTTTTGCATCTTCACACTACTGGACTAATGATTGTATTTTTTGTTACTGTGACTGTGAAAACTCAGTGGAGTTGTTACTCTACTCTATAAGTTTACTACATGGTCGTTGGAAGTATGAAGAATCTTGACTGAAGTAGAATTTCTACGTTGACTATGTGATTGTATAAATGCCTTTGTCAGCGTGTGCCATGTGTCCAGCAGTGGCGAATGCCTGATTAAAAAATTTGCCGTTTATTATTGCTGTAGTGTGGACTTGCTGGTGTGAAAGAAACTTTGTGCTGATAATCCAATGTTATTTGTAATGAATAAAGTGTATATACATGCACGGCCACGAGGGTTCAGCACTTTAGTGCTTTCATTAATGCATGAAATTACCCTTAAACTGAAATTAAGGAACATGTGGAGTTGGTCAACTACTTGACATATTGCTAATTATTACTAACACTAAAGCACTAAAGCACTAAACCCTTGGAGTTATATCTACAAGCATGTATTTCACAAACTTGTAACTACATGTTACATGCAAACTGAAGGTCACTCAGAATAATTACAATGTCCACTGACATATTCAAGCAGTACATTCAGTAACAATTTTTTCACCCACTCACTAGATCATTAGCACAGGACAAATATAGAACAGATCATGTACAAAACGCCAATTACAAAAATTAAAGCACCAAAGCCATAAAAAAACTAAAATAATTTCTGTAATGCATAGGCATTATAAACTGCATGATGTGCTCCTGATTATTGCTCAATAATTAATTGTCAGCTATACACGAAAAGCAGAGGTACAAATAGATGCGAAAAAAATCACTTCAAGTTCACCAAGTTCCATGTATTGGCAATTTACATGTACATGTCAGATAACTGAATCAGGTATACATTGTAAGTTTACATACACACAATAAATGAATTGTGGCCGCCAAAAACAATTTAGCTTATAAAAATATCAGATAAATAAGGAATTTGTTTCCAAATAATGATAAAGGTAAGGTTAAGATCTGACAATTTCAATTGACAATTGCATTATTACAATAGTTGTACACAGTGCCTACCCACTACTGCTGCAACAGTGACATCTTCAGGTTCAAGTAACCGATCACATGTTCCACCCATTGTAACACCATCACTACAGAGAATCACACTGGAATAATATTATATTGCCAACACTTACATAGTCTAAATGCATATGTACATGAATAATATGCATTTATTGAGTCAATTAATTTTTTGCTAATTTAGCAGTAGTTACTGTCTAAAATAAAATTATTGAGTTGTAACCTGAGAGTAGTGCCTGAATTGAAGGCAACAGCACTATTTGACTTCTCAGAAACTTTTTAACTAATGCAATGGACTCTAAGCGATTTTGATCGAGAACAATGTAACTAAGGCTGGATAATATTGATAGTGCGATAATCACGATAATACTTTACTATCACGATCACGATATATTTTGTCTCCACTATTGAATGTTCCACAGGGTTGTGCACATGTACAATTACACAAGTGTTTGCATTGTTAGCAATTTTTGCAGCTGTTTAAATTAAAGTATGGCTATCAGCACTCGGCAGAATTAAGGGTCCAGTTCTTCTGATAAAATCATTAATGGTGCCACTAGTAAAGTTTGGAAGTATTTTGGTTTTCCTGCTGTTAATGGTAAGAATTAACAACTATTTATGTGCATCTGAAATATAGTATACTACTATCGCAATACTATCGACATCACTACTATCGATATCCCTACTATCGATATCGCTACTATTTTGTAACTATTGATCGTGATAGTGATAGTAGTACTATCGCCCAGCACTTAAATGTAACTCAGAACTAGAAAGACACTTTGAACCTCTAATGACTGCTGAAGATAAAAGAAGTACAAGGAGTAGAAAGGGCAAATGCCCCTGCCATTGGACTGTGTTCCAGAAAAATTAACAAAAAGAGCCATGGCACCATTAGAGCAAGACCGAGTTATTTTTCAAAAAAAAACAGCTGCTGTTACTCCACTGCACAACTCACAGTAGTTGTAATGGATTTATATAACTATTTAAAACTCTCCACCATTCTAAAGTCCAATCTACAAATTAGACTAATACATACTACAAGTGGGTCATTAAGTGAGACATAAACTCAACTGCTAACCTGTTTTGTCAGTTGGCATGGCGTTTAATAGAACTCCAATACGTGAACCATCCAAAATACATGTAGGAAAGCAAATTTTTTAGTTTATCTCACAACAGTTGCTCCTGCTTTTGTTTAGACTTGTTTTATATTACGTTATGTTTATCTTTATATTATGGAAGTTACTAAAAATATTTAGATACCTTCACAGTCATTCAATCAATCATTCAAATAACAGTATTTGCGCTTACATAAACTAATATACATTAAAATGTAATATTATTTAAAAATATTATCCACATTTTGCATATAGCAGATTTTGAAACGAAAAATTAACACTTATACATGCAGCACTAAAAAAGCCAAAAATTGATTTTAACGTGCTACAAATATAATTAACAGAGGTAAAATTACCCTTTAGTTTTACCCTTCTCCTTTTAAACATACCCTAGCCAAGGCTTAACTTTGTTTAACATTGGACGAGAAAGACAGTACAAGCCACCAACTGCAAAATGAAACCTCAAATCGTTGTTTGGATTCTAAAAATATTACAATAATTGATTAGTATTATTAGTACGATACTGCCAGACAACTAATGTAACTTAAAAAACTTAAAACTTAATTTTGATATACTTTCGCTTGCCTGCCAAATATCTTACATGCACTATGCATAAACCATATGTACATATACAATGCACATGCATAGTACATACAATGTATATACTGTACAGTCAAACACTTTATACCATCAAATATTGATCCAATGTACATGTAATTACTGTACACATTGACTTAAAAACGTACATTTATACATGCAACTAGTGAATAGCACTCAGTGGGTACTGATAAAAGCACTACACTATACACCATCCAGTCAATACGTTGGGAGAGATCAGTTATACATGTAATTTGTGCAAAATGCTATTCTTGAGTGTTCTGAGTTGATTTTTCAAATAACCAATTCTCTCCAAAAAAATTTAACGTCAATGTTTCCTATTGGTGATAGCATCACACCGGTACCTGTAGTGCACAATTACATGTATGCAAATAAATTTGAACATAGATGCTTCCCTTACAAACTGAGAACAACAGTACTATGAATCAATTACAGTATACCGTAATTTCTCCCAAAATTTCGGCATTGTAAATTTAGGACAACCAATTTTTTAAACGAATATTTGGAGGTAAAATCAAAATTTTCCACCATATTGAATTATTTTTGACGAAATTGGAGACTTTGCTAAAAGTACGGTAAAGCAACAGAATGAAAAAGTTACCTGGTTGTTAAGTTCTTGGTGGTCTTTTCCTGTCACGAAGTGAAATCAAATCGCAAGGCAAGAATAATTTATAAAACGAATTTTTTGGAGTGTCTATGGATATTTTTCTCCCAAATAATTGTTTATTTTCGAAATTGAAGGTCCGAAATTTTAGAGGAATTACAATAGCATAAAAGAAGCTCAATAGATTAGTTAGGATCATTTAAATGTGTGTAAGTACATTTAAGGCAGAGTAGAGCAGTATCTTGCTATAGAGTATAGTAGTTTGGTATAGCAGTACAATATACACGTAGTACATGTACATGTGATATGGTCATAAACACGTACATGTATGTGTCTCTTGTTAGTAGGTACGTGTACATGGATTTATTTAGATTCTATCATGAATAATACATGCATGAATTGACCACTCCAATAGAACTTATTCAACAAACGTTCTACTTAATGTTCACCGCCCAAGTGGAGTAAAATGGCGGATATTTTCATTAGACGGTGAACGAAACATTTGAAGACTGTGTCATTGGGTATGTGACTTTGAAGAACTAATTACTTTCAATTCATTTGTGAGTAATTCCATGCCAAATCAACACAAAAAAATGAGCATCTCCTCCAGATTTTCACGAAACTCAGTTTACATGTTAATTACCATAAGGTATTACCTCAGATGAGATTTTGCCATTTGAAGTTGTATGACTTTGTCGTTATGACAATGTAATTCTTTCATTAAAGTAGCCACTAAGTTTTACATTTTAAGCTATAACTTGGAAACTATAGCAGCTACAAAGATGGGACTTGTGCTGGAATATACCTTAGAGATGTCACTATCATGCAATAGATTAGGGGCGGGGCTAATTAATTAAAGGTCATTAATAATTATGTCATAGAAAAGGCGTTGTCAATTTAAATTTTTTTTGACATACCAATCATGTTAAATGTACTCAATAACTACTAGCAATTTGGTTGCGGGATGAGAATGGGAATATTAGATATACATGATTTTCGTGTGAAACCACAAGTATGCATTGTGCTTTGAAGTACCAGTTGAGCTGTAATGTAAACTCCTGTCAATCACGCCCATTTGTTGGCAAAAAAGCTGTGTAAGGAGTAGGGATGCACGTAAAAGCCCTCGTCGCAATCAATTCAAGAATATTTACTACAATGTAGAGGTATTAACCTATTTATATGCGCTAATGACAGCCATTTCCAAGCTCACAAAACCTAATTTCCATGCATCTGTTAGTATCAGCCAAGAAAAGTCACTGCTCCTACTCTTTTTTATGCATTTTTGCCAACAAGTTGGCAAGGCATAGCAACAATGGTATGATAGTTTACAGAGTAACACGAAAATCAAATGGCTGTGGTTTCACTTGAAAATCATGTACAGTAAAATTACTGATCCATATTACATGATGCACAAATGAATTATGTTTTAGATTTATGCAAAATCTGTCTATATAATTATAATATGATTTTACAAATAAAATTGCATAGTTAATTAGTATGGCAGAACGTCAATTAGTAGGATAAGGTATTACTAATAAAAGGGGCACTGAGTTCAAAAATAATTCATTTAAGCTGATAGTATTATAGTTTTTATAAGAATGACAACAAGTAAGCAGTGAAGAAGCTCTTGTAATCCTTTTGAAAAGAAGGGGCATAGTGTTCGGAATAAATGTTGACTTTGTACTGTGCTTAAAGGTATCTGAAAAATTTTCATCAATTTTTCCTGGAGACAAGATTTGCGACTCATGCAGAAAAGAATTGTACAACAGAGCAGCTCAGTACGAAACAGAACTGACTATTAACTTACCCTCCAACTCACCTTGTTCCAATCTTTCTGAATAAAACTCATCCAGCTCAGAATCTACAACAACCACGCAAGGGAGTACTTTATGAGAGAAAAAGCTAGTGAGTTATTGACAAAAATTCGTGAAACTATATCCATTATAAAACGGAAATTACAAAACAAAAGATATCAAAAAAGGAAGGTGGAAAAAATGACATGAATGCTCAAAACAATTGGGATTATGTGGGAACCTAAGGACGAGAACCAAATTCTCGCTTTAACTGAAGAAAAAGTTTTATACTGCCACAAGAATTGAAAAAATTCAGATTTTAACAATTCTGCCCCAATCGTGGTCTATTCGTAAGATTAAGGAAGAATTTGGGGCATCTAATTGCATGATAAGGAAGGCAAAAGCATTATTTGCTACAAGTGGGGTTTTATCAACTCCTAATCCTAAACCCGGGCGATCCCTTTCACAAACAACACGCTAGTTACTAGTTTCCATGAGGATGATGAAACCAGCAGAATGACATCAGTTCGCACAGCTGAAGGACGAGTTCTTCTACAAAAGAGGCTGGTTTTGATGAATCTACCAGAACTATGCCGTTTGTTTAAAGACAAGCACCCTAATACTAAAGTGGGCTTTTCCAAATTTGCTCAGCTTCGTCCACCTCAAGGCGTTCTGGCAGGTGGAAGTGCCGCCATATAGTCTGTGATGTACTATTCACTAGAATTTTAAGCTACTGTTTGAGAGTATTAATTTCTCAGACTTGGAAACAACAGATGGTCTACATCTTCATCCATACCTTGACTGCATTGCCCAAGTAATTTGCAATTCACCAAGACCATCATGCTACTTAGGAGAATGTGACGAGTATTCTCGACACTATGAGCTACAAATACTCCTACAGTAAATTAATGGATAATAACACAATCAACATCCATCACTTTCAAACAGTGGGTTACTGTTGATAGATCGACTTTGGAAAGCTTCACAAAGACAGTTGATAAATTCATAGACTATTTTTGTGAGAAACTGTATTCCTTAATTCTTCATTCCTTCATTGCAACTCAGCAATCTACATTTTTCAAAGAATGCAAATCAAGTCTAACAGAAGGTGAAGTTACTGTACAAGCAGATTTTTCTGCAAACTATGCCTCTGTTCTGCAAGATTCGGCCCACGGCTTCCCCTGGAACAACTCTCAAGCAACCATACATCCTTTTGTTGTCTATTATATTCATTGTCAACAGGAAAGGCACATTAGCTTTGTTGCCATTTCCGATTGTGTCCAGCATGCTGTTTACCTTTTTCAGAAGAAGCTAATTCAATTCATCAAGCACTCACTACCATCTACCATTTCCACTTAAAAAGATGATATATTTTTCGGATGGGGCAGCTTCACAGTACAAAAACCGAAAAAATTTCATCAACTTGTGCTATCATGCAAAGGATTTCATTATTGAGGCAGAACGGCATTTTAGTGCAACATCACAGGGTAAAGGAGCATGTGATAGAGTACGTGGGACGCTTAGCAAGTCGTGTGAGTCTCCAAAGGCTGTTCCAAGAACAGATAATGACTCCGCTACAACTGTATACTTGGGCTAGTACTTCCTTGAGACAATTCAGTTTACATACTGTAATGTAGCTGAGTATTCGAAAGTTAAAAATCAGTTACAAAACAGGTTTTCTTACTCCAAAACGATTCCAGGAACACACCAGTATCATTCAATCATTCCAATTGTCACATCCCAGAGGTACATTGTATATTCCAGCACAAGTCCCATCTTTGTAGCTGCTATGGTTTCCAAGTTATAGCTTAAAATGTAAGAGATAATAGCTACTTAACAAAAGAATGACATTGCGAAGCCATATACCTTCAAATGGCGAAATCTCATCTGAAGTAATGCGTTATGGTAATTAACATAAACCAACTTTCATGAATATCTGAAGGGGGTGCTCATTTCTTTGTGTTGATTTGGCAAGGAATTACCCTTGTATATAGTTTTGCCTAGTTATATTTTGCCTTCCGCTGTCATTTGAAATTTACTTTGTACCTACTTTTGGTGAAACCAAGTCGAAGAAGTTGAAACGGCATTTGTGCAATTCATCGTCTGAATCAATCTCGTACTGGACTCTCATTTGCCACCTCTTTCAAAACCAGTGTAAAAGACAGCTACGCTCAGGATCTTTGAGTATTGACAGTCTTGGAACTCAGGAGTCTGGGAAATATTGAAGTATTGAAAGTATATTAGTATATTAGAACGTTTGTTGAATAAGGTCTAATGCAGAATAGGAGGTTAATAAATTATGATATTACACTGCCTAGGTGATTAAAAGTGAATATTACACCGCCTGGGTTACTAATAGTTAATCTATTTAAAATAAACATAGCAATAATAGTCATGGTAGAAGCCAGTTAAATACCGAGGTAAAGATTTCCATGGAATTTATCAGACCAAGCAACGAAGTCAGGAGGTTGGTGAAATGCCATAATTAAACCACAATAGAAAATGTACATTATGTACATGAGTACTTGTACATTACATACACTAAGCTACAGTATGTGTTGAAAATAAGTGCCCGCAATGCGCCCTCATTACTGAGTACAGTACAGTATTTACTGAGGAACATAACAGTACTTTATCTAGCTGCAACATGCTTAACATGTTACATCCAGTGGGACCACTTTTTTTCCAAGAAACACTTGTACATGTACATGTACCGTATTTATTCTAAAATTTTGGCTAATTAGATGCAACCGTATATAATTTATTAACGAATTATTAGGTAAACATGCATGGCCTAATAATTATTTTGCTGAAATTAGTAGACGAATTTGCATGCTTCACGAATTTAATTCTAAGCAAAAGAACGATTTTTTTGGAGGTAAGCTATGTTACTTAGTCCAAATAATTATTTTTTATGAATTTGGAACCCCAAATTTTCAGAATAAATATGGTATGTACATTTAGGTTACAATAGCTCGATGCCTACTTTATGTAGCATATTTTAGCACTACTTTGCTCATGCAACCCACTTGTACATGTAATTCCATAAAGATGTAACTCCATAACATGTGTGCATATGCATGTACATAACATCTGTACACAAACACATGCACATGTGCGAACAGTTGACATTAATTTTATTGTTACACACAATAATATAGACATAACTTACTTGGATAAGTGTTTGTTTTGTCGATAACTACAAAATAAAAAATTAAAAGGTCACATTTAATATGGGAAAAAGTATAGAAATGTGTGTACAGCAATCTGTGTAGCAATATAACACAACATTCACTCAAAAACT
>JAYJLX010033657.1:0-16494 GCA_036873525.1 Chalinula nematifera | reverse complement strand
AGGACCGTAGAACTTGCCAACCCAGAGCCATTTTTGCAATATTTCGTTCGTGTGACGTCATACGCAGCCGCTCTATAGTAATATGTGTGTGTGTGTGTCTGTCTGTCTGTCTGTCTGTGTGTTACCACGTAATCTTTGTGAATACTTATTGGTAGAACTTCACTGACACTCCATTGAAGGCGCTTGATGTCAATAATTGCACGATTTAAAGGATTTTTGAAAAGATGGCAAAGATTAAGACGAAAATCTTCCAGTATTTTGATCAATAGTTATGCTGGTCGCCAACGCGGCAAAATATTTGAAAATTTACTGGAATATACCAGAATATACAACTTTTTGAACAGTAATAACTTGCAAATGGTCTATACAAGTTTGCACTCCAACATTTAAGTCACAAATGATGGAGTAAGAATATACCAGCCAATACGAATTTCTTGGCAAGAGGGTATGCAATGGGGTTGGGTTTTAGTATGAAAATTGTTGTCATAAAAAAATACCTTATAACCATGATATAACCACGGAATTACAACCAATCATACGTTAATGCTAGTTAGGATTAAAACTTTATTATTTCGGGCACACAGGTCCCACTTTCTATGCATTAATCAAGTATCTATGTTAGACTATGTGTACACTAGTCCCACAGACCAGCCTCCCAGATGTATGTGTGTACATGCATGTGCAATTCTTACTATGAAACCATATACTTAGTGGCTCTGGTAACGTTTTATCTTCCATTTTTTGGCTCTGGCAGTAATGCATTTTCATGTTTTGATGCATGTTTTGTTGCAGCATATACATCAAGATGGTGAATGCGTAGTCTCACGGTCCTGACTCTCACTTACATAACTACAGCAGGGGAGTCTATAAGATAGGATCATGTTTCCTTAATGATTGGAAACCATTGCCTCTATTATAGCATACAGTATAACTATTATTTATTTCCTTTATGCTTGTGCAATGTCATTTTTATTTGTACATGTATTTCTCACTGCAACTCAAACTAATATTTTGTCCACTTCTTTTAGGTTTTGCTCAGGTGGTCTCAAAGAGATTCTATTCAGATAGCAAGAACTATCGCAGAAGTATATAAAAACAAACACTTTAAATTTTATTTATTAGAGTATTGTTATATAATAGCTAATCCTGTTCCTGAGAATGATGGGGAGCCTAACCCAAGGGAGAACTGGTCATGGACGCAGTTGCTACCTGGTATTTTGGTTGGTGTGATATACTTCTTAGCTTCCAGCTCCCCAACCATACCACACGTACCATTTTCTTTCTTTCTCCATCAAATGGTTAATAAGGGTGAGGTCAGTTCCAATGCTATCAATATTACTGCTTGACTTCACAATACACATTACGTTACATGTACATGTATATCAAGTACTAATGTCTATTACATGTACTTACATGTATGGAGCTGTGTATTGCCTGCTGTTTTGATAGCTTATTCTTTGGGGTGTTTAAGGATTGACTGTTAATTAGTGTTTATATTCTTTCTTTTGATTGAGTGAAATAAGTATTAATGTGCAATGAGAAAAATCGCTACTCTAGCTTGTGTTTTACCAAACCTACTCTCTTAATTTGGAACCTTACGTTGAATAGTAATTGTTGTGTAGATGTTTCGTTTAAAGATTTGCTATCAATAGTTGTTGTTATTGTCCTAGCTCAGAATAAATTATCAGATATTATTATAATTATAATAAATCAGTACTGTGTTCTCAATGGTGTAGGTATCAAAGCTGGAAGTGGATTATACTCGAGGTCAAGTGTACATTTACTTGTATTCTGGAGCAATAGTAAATGGACAGGAAGTATGTACTCACTTCATTATAACACTTTATGTTAAGCTATACCATTTCTTGAGTTTTAATCTACTACATGTACATGTACTTGTAGATAATTGTTGCACAGTACCATACATATGTATTATTTTCCGTCAATGTTACGTATACCTTTGTTTAAAAGGGCCAGTATAAATGATATATGCTTCCCTCTTCAATAACGTAGGGATGATAATTGACACTTCTTTTCCCAATGTTGTGCTTACATTACAAACAGAATATATGGCGGAATTTTAGTTGGAATTGTACTCTTTCAGTTACCGTATAGGACATATTGTTCGTGGGACGCAAATTTCGCTAATTTCACGGTTTTTATAAATTCGTGAATTCTAAATCTGTGAAATTGCATTTGTGCCATGACCGTGTGTTTACTCCACATGATTCGTGAAAGTTAAATCTGTGAATATGGATTTTCACCATTTTCGTGAAATTTGCGTGCCCTATACGGTATTAGTGATATACATTTCCCCATTTTTGTCAATTAGCACAAATTTATATGTATATATACATTTATTACCCAGCCTATTACAATGTATTTCTACTTTGATTTTTCAGTAATAAAGCCATGTCATCCTTATCCCAAAATTTTACTTTTAAAATGTTGTGATAGTTACATACACGCATGTATCGTACCACTGTATTTGGCAACATGGTTTTAAAGGGCGTCATGCTGCTAATCCATGCACTGCTTGAATAGTTCCATTGCCTGTGTTACATGCACTGTGTGGTGTCACATTAGTTCTTTATGTACGTGTAGGTTAGATCACAGGGACCACAGTTCATAATGAATATTTCTGGTGTGGATAGTTTTGAAAGCAAACTGCTTCAAGCTCAAGATCAGTTGGGTATACCCTCCCACAGTAGGATTAATATAACGTATAGGAAAACCTCTGATACACTGTAAGTAAGAATTTTTGGACTCTGTGTAGTTTTTTGAAATGTTTTAACACACATACATAATTTAATTTATACTTCAAAAATTGCTCCTTTTTTGTCAGGATTTTGCATAAAACAGTGAAATTAAGTTTTAATTTTGGTTTGCCAATTATGTGTGTCGTGTTGTGTTTTCAAGTTTTATATATAATGTATAATTTGTTTTACAGATCGTATCTTGCTAATGGAATTGTGACTGTGGCCATTTTTGGAGGAATTGGTTATCTTATCTTCCGAAGGATGGGACTCGGTTCGTTTAACTCTTTCAAGAAAGATGGATTCAATCCTTTTGTGAGTTATATTTAATTTTTTCTATGATTATGTGCATATATTCTCAATCATGAATGATTATGATTACATTTACATACATGTGTCATGATCATTAAAATTTCAAATGTTAAACAGTAAACTGCATACTTCAATGATTGCTGTGAATATAACCATTGGTTTTTTTAAAACATTGTCTCAGTCTACATCTAAGTTGAATGCATAATTGTATATAGTTTAAGCTTGATTATGATTGTAGATATGTGTGTTAAAATATTTCAAAAAACTACTACAAGTTTACTACATGCTTGTAACTTTTTACTTTGTTCAGTTGGTTGTTAAAGTGTGAAGAATCTTGACTGAAATAGAATCTCTATGTAGGCTGTGATTGTATAAATGCCTTTTGTGTGTGTGTGTGTGTGTTATTGTGTGAATGCCAGAATGAAGAATCCAATGTTTTAATATCGCTATAGTGTGGACTTGCCGATGTAAAAGAAACTTTGTGTTGACGATCCAATTTTTGTATTGAATAAAGTGTACATTGTATGTACATATATGACCGCGAGGGTTCAGCACTTTAGTGCTTTTATTGGAAAAACTGTAATTGATTACAATTACTATCATAATCCAGCCCAACCCTTGTATTCATATACAAGAATGCATGACGAGTAGGGTATTGTATTATGTAGGCAAGTGTGATTAGAGCAAAGACAACTGTTGTTACTAACTCATCTCAAATAACGACAAGGTAAGCAATTACTAATATGCATGTAGGTATGTATATGTACATGTATAGTTTATACATATAGTTATAAGTGTATGTACGTATATGTACATGTATAGTTATACATGTTCAGATGGTTATTTTTACATGTACATGTATATTTACATGTACAATTGGGGATTACCAACATGTAGCTCACTTGAAAATATAGCACATGCAGTGAGCTTGCTCAGAAAGTATGCAAAGTCACCAAATAATTAATCTCTTAATTATTGAAGAGGATGGTAGTAAAAAGATTTCACATTATGCTATTTTATTGTTACCTTGCAGACTCTCAGATGTCGCTGGTATGAAGGAAGCGAAACAAGAAGTGATAGAATTTGTGGATTATTTGAAGGAGCCACATCGGTTCACCAGTCTTGGAGCTAGAATTCCGAAGGGAGCCTTACTTCATGGACCACCTGGAACTGGAAAAACATTACTAGCTAGAGCTATTGCTGGAGAGAGCCATGTTCCTTTCCTGTCTATAGCTGGTCCTGATTTCGTTGAAGTATTTGCTGGTATGCAGTATATGTAAACACACACGAACTGCTCTCTGAAAGAGTATGACAATTTAATTAGGGCATCAATTACTGATTACCCTGAGTAATAGTATTGGTTTTTTCCATGTATGCTCTAGGTAGATCCATTCCATTGTATCTAATTAAGACAGATTTGCAATACTGGGAAATTTTGAATATAGGTGGTACTCAAGCGTGAGTGCATGTGTATTTATAAGTGCTTATCAGTTTTTTGTGCTTGATACTGGAATATAATTGAAGGTCAAAGCTGTTCGTTAGGGGAAAAATCTGTGAAAATGTATATACAGTATAACCTCGATTATCCAAACCTCGGTTATCCAGAACCTCAATTATCCGGACTTTTGAAATCCTTGAAAAAAGTTTATAACCACTGGTTTATTAGAAATTATTAAAAAGTATTAATAGTAAAATTTCTGACCAAGCAGAAAAAGATGATGAGAAAGTCATGAGGCACAATATTTTAGCTTTTTTTTTGAGTATTTTTTTGAAGATAGATCTGCTTGCTGTGGCTCAAAACTCATTGTAAGTTTGTGTATGTGTGTTTTGTTATAATTGAGGGCATCTCTATAATCCGGACTTTCTGTGATCCGAACAGTTTTTAAAATTATCAAGACCAAAGGGGTTTGGATAATTGAGGTTGCACTGTACATTTACATGTAGGTGCACCTTACTGTTAATTAATTTTGTATTACTCAAGTGCTTGGCACATTCTTTAATAATTTCATGATACACCTATCAATTTTACTAGTGCATGTTTTATTCTAGTGGGGATACAAGCACCTACATGTAGGTCTTTATTTGAACTTCCGTAGTATGATGATACCCTGGGCATTCTCAAGTGTACATGTAGCGATTAAAAGTTGATGTTACCAAGTATGCAATGTAAAGTTTGAATTTTTTTGAACATTTGTTGCAAATTAATTTAGGCTTTATTAGTGTACTACTATTTCCATTAAGTACAATGTAAGTATAACATTGTGCATTGTAGGTACTAATAAATAATATCAGTTTATGATACATATCAATCTAATGCAATCAATGCCAATACATTATTTAGGTAATGAACTCATTCATACATTATATGTATTTCATGTATTGTACATAATCGCCTATATTTAAGTACTGATGGTATATTGTGTATTTCTTCATTCTGATATCTTCTTTATGTTGTTGGTTATTCTTGTAGGGGTTGGATCTGCGAGGGTTAGAGATCTTTTCAAGCAAGCTCGAAAGCATGCTCCATGTATATTATATATTGATGAGATTGATGCTGTGGGCAAATCAAGGAAATCAGGGTATGAAATACATGTAATGGCACATGTATACCACATGTTACAGCACTGTATATGCACGTGCATTACATGATGCACATATTACCATACATGTATATTGAGTTATCTTCATTGAAATGGCTACTGTGCTTTGAATTTCATGAGTTGTTAGCGAGTTATCTCTGTTGTACTGTTGTTTTGGTTTGCAATTCATTTGTCTTCTCATTTAAGCTGTTTAAGCGGCAAAATGTGCTTAAACTTGTTGGCTTGATACGCTAAGCTTTTGAGTACATTTGTGTATTTTTTTTTATGTAAATGCTCAAAAAAAGTAAGTAACTTGTTTTTATATCTTAGGTCACGTTTGCATAGCTAAGCAAAAATGAATACTTTTGTATGCGTTTGTACCTTCTGTTTATACCAAAACGTAGAAAAATGCTATGAAACCAAAGACAAATCAAAGACATTAATCAAATTAAAGTTATTTCAAATCAAAACGCAGCTTTGTAAACCTATTGAAAACACTGTAAAAATGATGTGAAATCAAAACGGATTCAAGTGAACCATTGCTGTATAAATTTGGCCTTAGAAATTTTTAATTCTTTGAAAATATTGTTCGAATTCCCAGTTTCACAACTATGTGTACCTTGGTGTCTAGTGTGAGCTTAGAGCTGTAACTTTCACTGTGTGATGAGAATGGCATGAGCAACAGATGCCACTATTGAAATTGCTTTGTAACAGTCTTATTCATTAGTTTAGCTGTGGTCATGGTTTCTGGGTTGGTCACACCTTCCTTCTACAATTATGCATTTTTTAAAACCATTTCATTGCTATATTGATTATCCACTTGTGTTTCTGTGTTGTGAGTGTTTCTGATGTTCTGTTGGTTGCAGAATGTCTGCCAGTAAATCAGAGTTGAGCTCAACTAAGTTACATCGATTCTAGTAGAGTGCAAAGCATTCATACTTTTGTGCTTGTTAATGTAGTAAAGTAATTCTGTTTTTCTCCATTTTCAGTGCTTCAATTGAAGGTCACAGTGAACAAGAAAATACCCTTAACCAGATCCTTGTTGAATTGGATGGTTCGTTCCATCATACACTAGTACACTGTAGCTGAATTCATGGGTTACTTGTATTTGTATTAGGCATCAATCCATTAGAGGGAGTAGTTGTACTAGCATCCACCAACAGGATTGATATACTTGATCAAGCCCTGCTAAGACCTGGGAGGTTTGACAGAGAAATTGCTGTTGAATTACCCACGCTACCTGAACGTAAAGAAATTTGTGAAGTTTATCTTAAGAAGCTTGCTTTGGAAGACTCTTGTGAGAAGTATTCTTCTAGACTTGCATCATTGACACCGGGGCATAGTGGTAAGAAACTCATTATCGAATAATTTGTGGTATGTCTTTTTTTTTTGCTTGTTAAATTTTTACAAAATTATTTTTTTGCTATTTTTGTTGTTAGCAAAACAAGTCACAGTAAAAGTATTCGATTATAGTGTACTAGTGTACAGGTGACTCCCTCTAAGAAACTAACTTGTTGCCTGCATGTTGCGTTATGTGTGGTATTCTTAACATGATCGTTTATAGTATTATCATACTGCATTAACTGTGTTGCAGCTGAGTGCTTGTGAGTGTTTCATTTAATACATGTATGTTGTAAGTATATTTCAGGATTGTACTAGCTGCTACTGAATCATGTGGAATTGATTTGCATGGAGTGTTTTGTATTGATACAATAGTTGTAGTCATATTCAGTACAGTCATATGTCGCGTGTGAGTTGGGGAGGAATAGTTATTATTGGGCAAGTGCTATTGGGTAAAATAAAACACATTTAGTGTGCAAATAAACATTTAGTTAAGATTACAGTACAATATTAGTAATAATTAGAGGGATAATTACATTCATTTGTGTATGTATTGTGTAAGCAGTGATCATTAAACAGGTGCTGATATTGCCAACATCATTAATGAAGCTGCTCTCCATGCTGCACGCCATCTTGGTTCTAAAGTTACAGAAAAGGATTTTGAGTATGCAATTGAAAGAGTGATTGCTGGTATTGAGAAGAAAGGAAGTGTTCTTAGTCCTGAAGAGAGACGTATAGTTGCTTACCATGAAGCAGGCCATGCTCTTATAGGGTGGCTCCTTGAGCATACTGATCCTGTATTGAAGGTCAGTTACTAACTGATACTGCTGGCAATATCCATCTTATGCTGTATTCTGTTTTTTTTAAAAAGGTGTCAATTGTTCCAAGAACTAAAGGAATACTGGGCTATGCACAGCACTTACCTTCAGATCAAAACCTTAAAACAACTGAACATGTTCGTTGAGCCAATATTCACTTATCCAACATTATTGTGTATCTCCATGACTGCATGTGTGCAATATTCAATGTATTGTATACGTACATGTACATGCTACAAATTTTCGTCGAAGAAACATTAATTTTAGTCATAAAATAGCTTTAATTTTTTCAAATGATAAAATTAATTTTGGCTGCCAAAATTTTATAGCTACATGTAATTGGTGTTTTATGAATTTGTATACATATCATATGCGGTGGAAATGTTACTTGTGTATGCTAGTGAGAGATGCGTGTGGTGTGCCAGTTATTCAGCAGGTTTACTGTACTAGTGGAACGTTATGCTGTGGTTAGTGAAATAAAACATTGTGTATTTTAGTGTAAACATTGAGTCAAACAAATCAATGGCCCATACAATTTACGTACATACATGTAATTATTATAAATGTTTAGTCAATAGCAATTTTTTGTGAAACCCCATTTCTATTGTATGTAGCTGTTCGATTTAATGTGTATGATGCTGGGTGGACGGGTGGCTGAAGCTATTACATTCAATAGAGTCACTACAGGTCAGTGTAACACTAGCATACATGTGCACTGCACTAAAATGAACAGCTCTATCATAAAATATGGTGATTTAATAGAATTCATTTAATTCTTTAACATTTTCATATAAAATCAAGCGATAATTATTATTGATGTAAAAATCATATTTCTTATTTGAGTTGCTATATAAGCTGTTTGGTGCATAAGTTATTCTATTAATGACTCATTATTTTTAGGGGCTCAAGATGACTTAAGGAAGGTGACTGATTTAGCATATAAACAGGTACATTGTATAGTATACATGTACATGTATACACATGCATGTATACATGTACATCATCTATACATAATTTTCCCAAAAAAGTGCTAAAAGGTGCTAAAATGAATCATACAAGCATCACAGTGAATATTGATTACCATGCACATTTGTGGGCTAAGCTCATTTGGTGGAATGAGAAAAGTCGAAGAAAAGGTTGCTTTACTCTGGTTTAAGGACAACTGCCATTACATTATGCTACTTGCGTCATATATTGGAAAAAAACATGGATTTCCATTGTCTGGAGAGTAAAATGAGCTTATATGAAGCAGGTTAGCCATCAACAGCTCAGTTGGTTTTCCATCATTGCTAGCTGTAGCAAGCCTTTCAGCTATCATTTATCACCTTATTCGAAGGCTTAACTATTGAAAGTAGCCTGGGAACCTTAAAACTGATCATAGCTTGTTGTGCGGTGAAGTAAATCCAGCTCAAACATTGCTACCCCCACTCAGCTACTCCACCTTTATCCCACAAAGGGGTGTGGTAATCATCACTGTGATGCTTGTATGACTCATTTTAGCACCAATTAGTGGGCTTCACTCATGAATAAATTACTGGGAAAATTATGTATACACATGCATGTGCAATAAAGTACAATAGTCCAAGAATGAGCAATTTGGGGTATAATTATGTGTAGAGTATTATATGAGTAGTTTTAGTGTTCTCAGTAAATCACTTGATGATTTTATATTTACCGCTTGTTTTTTTTATGTATTGTGCACATGCGCATGAACTTACATGTACATATGACATGTTGTATAATAGTAGTGCGAGTGTCCTTCCAATTATTATAGTGCAAACTACGCTTACTGTATAATGTACATGTAAGCCTAGAAAAAAATAACGTCATTATATTTAATAATTACAATGTAGATGAGCTTAGACAATTTAACATCCATTGTAATTAATGATAAAAACTACAATGCATGGGTATACATATACACCCTTTAAACATAGTAATGACTTTAAAATTTAAGGATTTCTTATCACTAAGGTTTAAATTAGTTAAAATTAATCGACTGTTTTTTTCTGGTTGTACAGTAATGTTTAATGTATCAGCAATATATACATGTACTTCACTAGCATTGGGATATCATGATATTCACTCTATATCGCAATAACAATTTACGTTTTTTTCTGCTTGTTTGATTTGTTTTTGTAATTTGCTGATTTATCAGTGTCCAAATTTACCGAAAATACTGCATGTACTACATTTATGTATTGTAATACACAAATTTTGAGGTACTGTGCTACCGCCCAGCCCTATTCATCAACCTACATATACATGTATTTGTGTACATGTATATTGTGTGCACTAGCACCTTTAGTATGCTTATAAGCCAATAAGTTGTCACTTCCATTGTGTTTACTTTAGGTAGCCGAGTTTGGAATGAGTCCAGTGGTTGGTAATGTATCTCTTCCAATCGTTAAAGCAAATGAACCATCAAAACGATTTTATAGTGATAAACTGGCCTCTGTTATGGATAAGGTATAATTAGTATTTACCTCTGTTGTATGGGTGGAGGGAGGGTTATGGTACATGTAGTTGAGATTATAATCCATCTGTCTATTTGTGTGTCTCTCAATTACTATGTGGAACTGTCTTCCTGTTTCAGCAGTGATATAAATATACAGTGAGATTTTATCTTGTGTTATATAATATGTATGTAATATATATACCATAACTTCAAGGGAAATATGGCCAATATACAATCTTAACCCCAAGATATTAGCTCGAGGTAAAGCAGAGCACTGATATTGAGAGATGAGGGTTGTATATTGGCCGTATTTCCATAGAAGATGGTACATATAGTACGTGCATATTTTATAGCTAACAATTTATATAAATAAAAACATGAGGCGTGGTAGTAAAATTACTAGCAGAATTCTCGAACAGTTAGTGAGATTTAATGGACTTAAGAGCAAACTTTTTTTTAGATAGCCATATAAAACTTGCTCTGCTAGCTCGGGAAGGTCTGTGGAAGTAGTACAATGTACATTAAGTTTTAGCAGTGGGCACTACACACTTGTGAAGTTGCAAGATGATAAAGCAAATTGTTGATTGTGATCATCAAAAACAATTTAACACGAACGATTTATGAAGGGTTTTTTTAACGTTTGTTTCTCTCCTGTACTACAATCGAATCTTTTGTTTTTTAGCTCACTTCAAAAAGGATTTTCTGCTTTATATCCAATGTCATAAAAACTCAAGTGATCATTTTTGCAACAGAGATCTACATTTTCCAGAAGAGGTAATAATTTGTATCAGCCACACGTGTCTTTTTGGTGTCATATTGCCCCATTTTCATATTCCTGTTTTTCAGGGATATGTGGTCTATATTATCCCTGTTGGCCCTTTGATGTGTTAGTGAACTGTGGTATGTATAGTCTTGCTGGCCACGCCCAATTACAAGTCAGATAGGGACACTGTTACACAAGTTGTTGCAAGGAGAGGAATTTGAGCATCCCAATCAGATTGATTGACTTGCCTGCAACAACCACAACATTGTAATTTCAGCTAATTGGGTTGTGAGTTGTAAAAACATATAGAAGTGCTTTAGCAAGATGGCTGTATAGCATATGATTACTGATACGTCACGTGTACAAACACAATTTTACACATGTGTATGAAGCAATAATTGCATTCCTTTGTGCAACAAGCAGTATTACAGTGTCCCCGGACCCTTCCTCATTATGAAGAGGCTGGCACATGAGACTATGGTATATATCATGGACTTTATCTCATGAGATATTGTATATTAACTGGATATCGAGTGTGATAGCTTGTTACATGTACCAAAAACAAGAAGAAAATGGGCTCTTATTAATAATTGTGCACTTTAATTAAACCTAAAAAATTGAAGGGTGTGACCCTTGCAAGCACATTCTGTGAGCAAGCTAGACTGAAAATGCTCATAAAACCCTTGCTAGGGACTTTAGAGAAATATACCGTACAACTGGAAAAGTTTTAAGGAATTTAATTGTGTGATTTTGTGAGTAAGAAAAAAATTGCACAAATTAATTCTGCAATGCAATTTCTTATACATTGCTAGTCCAGTCACGTCCCCACGTTTCGCATTAATTAAATTTTGCAATGTTTTAAACTTCCTTGTTTTCGAGCAAATCGCACAACTTTGTTCTCGCAAATATTTCCGGCTATACGGTATGTACTTGGGATATGATAGAAACATGTGCATGTACAGTAGCAGTCAAAAAAAAGTTGACGTCCCATCTACGAAACAAACGGTAATACTACGTTTATAATATTGTTATGTTTCATTGCTGTTTTAGCATTCAGCTGTCATAACATAGTGTTATAACCTTTATCGTTTTGTAGTACGCAACCTCAGCTTTTTTTTGGCTGCTACTGTATCTTGTCAATACAGTAGTTTTACTTGCATTGAAATGTATGCACATGGCTTGATTCAGTGCTTGATAATACCTCAAGATTAACTCATGTATTATATGTGTATGTCATCTTGTGGAGTTTATGCTCTAAGCATGTATTTTATTGTTTTTTGTTGTGTTTTTTTTTTAACTCCAGGAAGTACGTAGTATTGTTAATAGTGCATACAGCAAGACAGAGAGTGTGTTGAAGAGTAATAGTCATAAGCTACAGCAGGTATATGCAATAATGATACATGCAATAGTGTAAGTACAGTGAGTGGTGTGGATAGGTATCCTGTGAGCAATTGAATGTCAATCAGCAACTTCTAAGCAATCTTTGATACAATACTCATGCAAACATGAACATGAGTACTATGCTTTTCTTTATCAGCTTGCAGAGTCACTGTTGGAAAATGAAGTTCTGAATTATAAAGATATTGTAGCCATTCTTGGTCCGTTGCCTCATAATAAAACTGTTCGGACTGCTCATTATAATATTGATGATATTTTGTGAAACTGTGTAATTATACTGTATTATATTATAGTCTATAGTCGTATATTGATGCGGTTTGTATCATGATTTGTTCATTATTGTTGGGTGTATACTGATGGTGAGATATGGCCCATTCTGTGTTGAAGGAGTGTAGTTAACTCGATATTTATGTGTCAGTTTTTTTTGTTGATGTTTTTTTTTATTTTTCCCTTCTGTTGCATAATAATTATAGACTGTAATGCTTTCTGCATCTTTAATTGATTGTTGGTTTTTCATATCATTTCCCGTTTCCTTCCCAAAGGGTATATTCTATAATACACTAGCTGTTATTGCTATGCTGAAATAGCTTGAGTTATTGCCAAATTATTATACTTTTTTTGCTAAACATTGCAAATATAAAAATACCAAAATCATTAATTGTTTCTTCAAGTTATTGTAGGGGATTTATGTATTAATTTGTTTGTGTTTTTTTTATTTATTTGTGAATAAAAGGTAATCATAATTATATAACTACGTAATAATTAAAATTATTTTTGTCCTAAACATTATCAGTAAATTTTCTGATATACCATGTACATTGTAATGCTCATAATAATTATACAGAACTTATGAGCTGTACACAGATAGCCATGTGAATAATAAATAGCTAATTAACACTTCACACTGTATATTGTAATTAAAGTTTGACCATATGCAATAACACTATACTCCGTATAGTACACTATACTACCATAAATCGGGAATTTTTCATTGTAATTTATTTCAATTATCCTTCAAACAATGAAAAATGAACATATTGAAAATAGTTTACACAATGGCCTCAATCAACGAAAAATAAACTACATGAAAATTAAAAATAATTATGAAAATTTTTCCTGCTGCAAATTTCTCGATTTACAGTGGGATTTAAAGGGGCACAGCCCCTCACCACTTTTGGAGATCTTTTGAGTTTAAAAGGTGGCCTGAAACACAATCTGAGCACCTACAGGAGCCATAGGTACAGTTCTGACTGGTCAGGCGGACCATCGGGTGTGGCAGGTATGGGGCGGGGCTGAAAATGGCGTAAGCTAATGGGAAATTGGTGGTCACCAAGCATTTGGTCACCCCGTTTCCATGACAACAGCGAGAGTGCACAATTTCTGTCAGTGATAGAAAGTACTGGACACGCTAACAATCACAGCCGAGTTTGGTTGCAGTCAGTCTCACCGTAATACGGTCTGTATTGACGTTATAATAATGCTAATTATTCAAGACTTTACAGGCCAAGGATGAATTCAGTTACTAAAGGGTTAAGGTATTGAGTTTGTTTGTTATCCAAAAAGTTATGTGCATGCTAGCAGTTATGCATACCCACACAAACCATCTTAATTCAGTTGTGTTGCCGGAAATTTATATAGGTCCAAGAAAGCATGCAGAAAGTATCATACTACTCTCCCTCTTATAATTCTTCTCCCGGAACAGGTTATATGATCCTTCCCACACAATGTATTCTATACAGTATGTGTCTCACTTGATATTGTTGGAGTTAATTGTAAATAAAGATTATAGTTCACAGAACTTGAAGATGATGTCAACATATAGTAATTTTTGTTATTGAAAAGTTGTAGTGGTAGGAAAACCATTCCCTATATAGAGGCGAAGTAACTCCCTTTTTTGAGAATTTTCCACCACGCATGCTAGATCTATTTTGCATGGCATGCCTATTGTATATTAAGCAATAATCACGTTATTGTCCAAAAAAGGAAGTATTAAAACTATAGAATTTCCAGAATTTAGTTGAAAATGCACAATGCCAAAGATAAGGATTTTTATCATTTAGTGTTTGTAGTAAGACTAATCATCCTTGATCTGCATGCATGGAAGTAATGCCAAATAAAACTTTCCTATTTTAAATATGTCAAGAATTTCCCAGAACACTATGGATCTACTTGGTATGAGTATATGTATTTTATTTAGCTATTGAGTTTTAATTATTGTCCAAAAAAAGTACCCGTATACGCATATCGGTATTTGTTTACTCAACTTGGCTTTATGCATGCATACACTTGTGGATCTATATGCATGTATGTGTGGGTATATGTTTTTACAGAAACACGTACCATCAATAAATATATACACATCTATCATTTCATTGTTTATCTATAAATTAACTGTTACATTACTTTATTGTACCTATATGTGTACCCAGCTATCTATGTTGCTATTTTTATATGTTACTATCTACGATACTATAACCTATCTATGCATGCAATAATCATGAGCAGTATTAGCAGGATTTTGGATAAGCTTGCCTCGTCTCAATATACAGGATGTTGATGCAATCATCACGGTAACAGATCCATAATGCAATACATCATATATTATCCATTGTTGTATTACAGTATTTATGAGCAAATCGTGCATGAGGCCTGCAGACCATGGAAACATGCACTATATACTAGCTGGTATTGACCTACTCGTTAGTGGGGGTGGTACCTAATCAGGTATAATCAACTAATACATATATCAGATCGATAGAGTAAATATGTATATTGCTGGATTATTTTAGTATTGAATCTCGTTGAAAGGAGAAGTTTCAAGATGTCCTTATTTGTGTCATATCGACCGATACCCGATGATTTACCAGTGGATTATTACGCAGAGGTAAATGTCATTTAATAATTATTACACGATTGTAATTTACAGTTCTTTTTTATATTCTTTGAATTTTTTAGGTGCTGTGTTTTGCTGTACTCGGCTATATATCTGGCAATCAACCACAGACCAACCATGTACCTTGTAATTGGTATATAACAGTATACTATATGGCCTTAAAATATGCCACCCACACACAGTGATTGATTGGAACATAATGTATAATTTGTAGAATTTGAAGATCATTACGCAAACATATATAGCAATCATTTTAGTAGTATAGTAGGAAAATAGAATTTTTCTATTTTACTCTACTTGGCATGCATACTTTATATAGTATTAAATAAGTATAGTATTCAGTACATGTAGGTATATAGACTCTTCAGTAATATTAGCACTAGCAATATTTTGCTATTGAGCTTATTTATTGTCCAAAACAAGGTACATGCATGCCAACATATCGAATCAGCCTTTGCATATATTACAATGCTAAATAAAATTTACCTATTTTATGATAATTTCCCACCACGCGTACTTGGCAACCATTCTGTATAATAAGTATTCACGCAGTCGCTTAAGCTTTATGCCACATGCATATTATATTCACTTGTGGATCTATACATGTATGTATGGGGTATTATGTTTTGACATAATAGTATGTGCATTATTATATATTGAGTGTATTTACAACACATGCATGTATATTGTAACTACATAATTATAGTCCAGAAGGAACACATCATGCCACATAAGCTGGCTATAGGCTGGACCATGGGAACAGTACTGGTGTTGACCTATGCGTTGGTGTGGGCAGAGCTAAGAACAAATATAATGAGGTTGATTGATAGAGTATACATGTGTGTATATTACTGAGTGTATAAGTATTGATTTGTTAGTTGCTTAAAGGAGAAGTTCTAAGATGTCCTCATTAGTGCCCCATTGACCGACACCATTGGCATTGGGGTACCATGCAGTGAATTAAAGAGGGATATATAATTGTGTTTCAATAATTATTACATACACTATTATTCTTTTACTGTTTTTTTTTCTTATTCTTTGAATTTAGGTGCTTTGTTTTTGGCATACTGGCTCAGCTACCAGACAATCAACCACAGACCAACCAATGTACCCAGTACGTATATAACAGTATAAAGTCTATAATATTATGGCCCCTTAATATATATATATATATGT
>JAYJLX010033546.1:0-16494 GCA_036873525.1 Chalinula nematifera | reverse complement strand
CGGCTCGGGCACTATTTGGAATTCTCGGGTTACTAAACAACTTAATAACCTCGCTCAGGTCTCTAACTATTACTTAAAAGGCTAGTTAATCATACTTACAGAAAAAAACACTTTGTTAAAATAACATAATTTATTATGTAAATTAGACAATGTCAAATTGATTCATGATTGTTAATATAGCACTTCTTAATGTTAAAAAAATAATATTATGTTTAAAAGTATACTATGTTATACCAAGCCGTATAAAAAGTAATTATAACTAATTACAACAATGAAAGTTATAACAAATTAAAACACTTCAGAATGCATTGCCCATCACCAATATAAGTATGATATGAATATGAATCCACCAAATTTGATACAGAAATAATTACACATGCATGTATGAGTTTGAGCTATCGCATGTGCGAATAAATGATTTTTAATTCCAAGTGTAATGTATCTTCTAACATACAGTAGAGGGTAGCTGCCAATAACTAGGATCTCATGAATATTTCCGAACGCAGGAAGGTCATTATTGTTTGCTGTAGAATACAAAATCTGACTTTGGTACACTTCACCGTGTATTTTAACAAATTTGGGACTATAAGGAACATAATAGTAATTCATTAAATGTGTCAAGCAACATGTAGGTAGCAATTGTTATTAATGGGTTGTAGCAATTGTTATTAATGGGTTGTACCAAAAGCATATTTATATAATAATGAACAACCATGTCTATGTACATATAAATATGTTAGTCAGGCGTGGCCTGCCCCACGATAAAACGAGGGTCTGGAAAAGTGCATATACCAAAGTCGGGATGCGCTGTATGGCTTTGGGCGGAGCATTTAGGTGGAGCTGGTTACGTGAGTTACACGATAGGCAACAGAAAATAGCTCATGAACTTTTTGTAACCTGTAGGTAGCACCCCGAAAACACTTGTTCCTTTGATGAAACGCCATATGCCTTAATTTTGTTCGTCCTTTAGCAGCATCTACTACAGATTCCTTCATGTTTCTCAGTAACTACATGTATAATAGAACAAAGGGTTAAAACATTTTAATTAAGGGTTAAATATTGTTTTATTGCATACCGTATAGGGCATATTGTTCGAGGCACGCAAATTTCACGAAAACGATAAAAATCCTTATTCACGGATTTAACCTTCACGAATCACAGGAGTAAACACACGGCCATGGTAGCATTACAGTTTCATAGGTTTATAGTTCACGAATTTACAAAACCGCGAAATTAGCGAAATTTACGTCCCACGAACAATATGCCCTATACGGTAATTTCCGCTATTGCAGAATTTTTGCAGTATTTTTGCAGTAATCCCGACTTTGGTATACACACTTTTCCTGACCCTCAATCATTCGAGGGACAGGCCACGCCTGACTAGTAACTTACTGGAATACTGACATGTGACTTGCTGAGATGATACGGTGAGATTAATGTTGGCTGAATCACAGAACAAACATCATCCTTTAGACGATCCTCCTCAAGATGCATGCCATTACCAGATGTACCTAAGTATACAATAGCAGTAAAAAAAATTAGGTAGTGGCTCCTGCGCCGTAAACGGTCTATACTTTGTAATATAGTTTAGGTTAGGGGTGGGGTTAGGGTTAGTATAAGCTATACACAAGCAAAGTATTAACTTCCTGCCGATTCAGGAGCCACAGCCAAAAAATTAATCCAGTACATGTGTACATTTACAACGATCAGTATTATATCATCGCAGCTATACTCACCACTAAGACAGGGCCCACATTCTAGTAGCTGATCATATAAAAAAAGGTACCATGTAGTGTGTCTTTGGTGTCATGGATACTGAAGGATAATACTTCCTAAATTTTTGATGATGTTGATCTATCAAAACTGGTAAAGAGTGCTCCACTAATGATGAAAGTAGAAGATTATGCCACCATGTTTTATTATTAAAAATTAATTAGGTCTAGATATATCTACCATAACAAAATTTTAATGTTAAGAATGGGCTGGGCTGCCAGACTCGAGCTCGAAGCCTTCTGCTCGACCAGCTTTATGAAGTGTGTAGTGATGTATCGTGTGCGCGATCATATCAAAACCTCGTTGAAAACGTTTTACTTGCTCGTACTATTAGTGCTGATGATTCAGTCTGTTGGGATTTTCATTTGGTATATCAAATCAAAGAGTGAGTTTTAGTTTTGTTATGCCGGTATGAACTTGAGGTTTACCGTATATGAAACTGTATGTACTCAATAACAAAGAAACCCATGCAGAAGGGTATATAATCCCAAGAGGTTATTGTTGTTGGTGTGTACTGTTTCACTGCAGTAACAAGTCCACTGAATGCGGATTACGGTATGTGATTACCACAGGATTGACGTTCAGAGTATACAGTCCGCTAATGTTGATGGGTATCACCATGATTTCATTATGAATCATGTAATTAATGATCTAAGCAAGCATATAATTGTCCGCAATCTAAAATTATTCACATCAAACCTTTAATCCGGCACCATTTGCCAAATATATTCTTGTCAAGGAATCCTCTCTTTTATTCATGTGGTAATCATGTCGCCGCGGTATTCAAAGGATTTGTTGCTATAGAGTGAATCAACACTCCACCAAATGCCATCTCCTTGTACGGTCAAAGAATTATCTCTAATAAGTTGCTGTAGTGAGAAAGTAGCAGACCCAACGTAGGTAGCAAGAACACAGTAGGATAGTATAGTCAATGTTATCTTATTTCATGCACCCTCATGCCAGCCGCCCTGCTTGTTTTATACATTGGGAGTCTGCTGATTCTAAGGCGGCCGGCCCTCATTCTTACTTAATTTGTTTTTTTTTTATTTCTGAAATTTTTTTTTTACTGATCCATCTTCATAATATAGAATTCCTATTGAATTTACCATTATTATTTATACCATGCATGATAGACCCAAACTTCAAAGAACATTGCTGTAATTTAAAAGCTACGTGCCGGGGAGCTGTGATGTTTGATACTCATACCCAGCATATTGTTCGGATGCAGTTTAAACTATTATATTCATTTTCTCCAGCTGCTCACGCATGACATTAAAAAATTTGGCCAAAAAAAGTAAATTAAAATTAAAGCTATCAAATTCATCCCACCTTATCATATTATTGGTATGATATGACTGACATATATGCATAATGATATGTCATGAGATGAGTCGAATCATGTAGCATTAAAAAGCAACTGGTATTTATTTCATGGTTATCTGCATAGGTTAAGCAGATAGAACTTAAATTTAAAATGGTGTTTAGTGCTGCCTGGTCAGTGCACTGCATGAATACTCGTTTGGGCTTATTATAGGGTATCTTTGTGCCGTATAGTGTAAATACTCGAACAGCTGCATGTATTGCTGTTTAGCATGTAGCATAATGCATGTTCATTGTTATGGACTATACAGTTTGTATACTTTGACACATCGTACTGTTTGTGTGCTTACAACAAACTGAATAACCAAACCCTTTATCATGAATTGCTTTTAGGCATTCAAAAATTTTTCACAATAGTTTCCCTGTCAATGTGCATTGCCTTCATGCATGCTGTGGCTAACAATTAATGGCTTGTTAATTATATTATATACAGATACAGCAGAATATCTGAAGCTGGTAAACCCGCTATTTGTCAATTACTCAGGTACAGCTCACAACAAATATCAACACGTACACTACATACGAGTCTTTCCACAATCAAACTCAGCTAGCAGCAACTATGAATCTACTCTAATACCGCAGTTACCAAACTCCATTTCTAGTGACATTGCAATGCAAAGGTATATAAACGCTAACAAACTACCATCAGTGAGCAGTGATAATTCACCTGTGTTGGTTATCGGAGCCTCTACTCTGATAGGTGGGCATATTGTTAAATATTTCCATGATAATAGTATTCCTATAGTTGCAACTGATGACAGTATAAACATTGAGCCAGATCCAATGATGTGGTATCGTTGGGAAAAGTTAATTAAACTAACTAATTCACGGCCTCAGTTCAAGAACTACACCAATCATGATACAACATTAGCAGATTTAAAGAAGATTAACCCAAAGACAGTTATATATATACCATCACCGTGTTTCTCATCATACAATCATGACAAGTTAACCAGCATTACACAACAATTAGAGAACTTTCTACTCCTGCTGGAGATTAACCGAAAACAATCCAAAATGTTCTCAGTTGTTTTGATCACTCCCTCTGCAGACAAAGATGCAACCTCATTGAGTAAAATTTGTAAACACTTTGACATTTCTTTATCTTTCTATCACAATATTTATAAAATTAACTCTGTGGTGATTAAGCCAACCAAGGTATACGGCCCCTGGGAAATACCTACTCCACATATTAAACCCAGTAGCTGTTTTGTTGGTGATTTGGTTTCATTAGTAGGTAATATACTTCTGGCAGAATGGCCACATCAGATGAAAGTGGAGTCTATGCTCAACTCCTTCACCTGCACAAACACCAATCGATATGTACTAGCTGTGTCCATCATTAACCGATGGGCTAAAGAGTATAATGCCTATAAGAAACTGCAGACTAAAGATCTTGTTGCTAGTTCATACTTCACTACTAAGAGGAATCCACAGTACCCAATAAAATTCATCAACAATAACTATTACTTCATGGAGAACTGGTTTAAGAATATTTATAAGATGAATCTCAACATGATGGTACTTCACGATGACCTTAGTGACAAGTTCATCGAGACCTTTCAAGCAAACTATCCGAAAGCCGATTTTGTAAAAGTTACTGATTTCACGGATTATCGGCCAAACGATCGTCGCTTCGTAGGCTACTATGATTATATCCTCGCCCACCCAGAGATCAGGAGAATCATAATGACTGATATGCGAGATGTCATGATACAAAACAATCCTTTTGAAGTAATGGAAGTTATTGGTGATTATGCATACGTTGGTACTGATAGACCACTCAGACAGACTGTCAATGTGGCTCAAATGATAATGAAGGTAATGCAAAAATGTTATCAGCGTCCAAGTCTTGATTACCATTCTGAGATTAGAATGTTTGGTGCTTTTAATGCTGGAGTAATTGGTGGTCGTCGACATTTTATGCTGACCTTTTTCACTCGGTTCCTGCTGTATTACCAAATTTCAAGTAAAAATAACTGTAATATGGCCATTATTGAGATGATTTTTCACAAGTTTTTTTATGATCGTCTTTACTTTGGGTGGCCTATAAATGCTGCTTTCGTTACAGACCAACCGAACGTTCCTGGATTAGCTGTCCTACACAAATGGTCTAATGAAAGCTATAATTGAAATTTTTAATATAATCTTTGTATATACATATTGCCCAGCAAGCAAATATTTTAAACGTGTATCAGCTACAAATCAGTATATAATTATACTATTATATATCAACAAATTGTTTAGATCAGTTCCTCAGCACTACATTAGAGGCCATAACGATGAGTGGGTGGGTGTCTACACACGTGCGTGCATGTGTTGCATTAATTATATGCGTGGGCGGTAGGAGGAGCTGAATAGCGCATGCGTGACATTTGCTTGCACATGTGATTTCTTTCTGATTCTGAGTGTGAAATAGTAAAGCAGGTTCTGAAACTATCAGTGGCTATTGCTATGGTATGTTTAGTACTTACAGTACATTAGAAATGACTGGACCCGTTTTGGTCCTGTGTTTGTAAAGTCATGTGCCTCAGTTGTCCCATTCTGTGTAAAATTGACAGTTTTAGTGTAAATATTATAATTTGGGTTAGGCCGTATGATGAATAGCCATAGGGTTATTGGGTATTTATTTAGTTTAACTTCGTATATTGTAATTGTGTCAACTAATTTGATACCTGGACCACACCCCCTCTCTTAACAAAGGATTTTAAATTCTGATTTTAATTATTAATGGTAGGGTCTCCCTCAGTTATGGCAGTTTTGTATTAATATCAGCTAGCTGCAACCATCGTTTTTTTAGCTATATAGCTACTAATGGTTACGTCATTGTTGTAGGTGTTCTTTGTCCTTTATGAGCATGCAGTGGGGTATGCATTGTTCCGATGCCATGATGTTGAGGATATAGGGTCTTTGTTACCTGAGGTACAAGAAGCTGTCACTGAGTTCTCTCGTTTTTCTGAAGTAGCGTCATTGGAATCATTCTTTCCGTTTAAAAATGGCACTAACGCACTGGATAACATCAATAGTGTTTCCGAAGGTCTGTTTCATTGATAGCTGCCATCTCTCTGTATTTATTTATTTTTTGATAGTTTAAACTTGACTACTAAATGTATGGTGTTGTGTTTACTATGTAGGTATAATGCATGAGGACTTGCAAACCTTTTTGTCGAACAATTTACCATCAGGGAAGAAGCGGAGGAAGGTTTGCCAATCTAGTCTATAATCTTGACCTGGACTCATTGTTATGCATAATATGTTATAGGTAGTACTGGGAGTGGGTGACTCTAAACTAGGTGGAGCCGTACAGGAGAGTCTGGAAGTCAATTGTCAGTCAGGAGGTGTTGTTAATGAGATATTGCGTGGTATAAGGCTTTACTTCCATCGCATGGTTAAAGGGCTGTCGGCTTTGTCTGTCGATAAAGCCCAGCTAGGTAACCAAATAGCTAATTTTAATTATCCCTCCTCGTACGGTAGTCAGTTGTGAGTTTATTCGAACGTATGTTAGTTAGTGCAGGAAGGTTTGATGGCTGCTGTGCTTGAAATTTCATGAGCAGTTTGCCAGTGGTCTCAATTTTGTTACTGTTTTGATCCAGAATTACTTCATCTTCTCATTTGAGCTATAAATGGCAAAACGTGTTTGAGCTTGTTGGCTCCATAATTTAAGCTTCTGAAAGCATTTGTGTATTACTTTTGATTTAAATGCCCAGAAAAGTAAGTAATTCCGCAATAAATATCCTAAAATTATTTTAATTTCTATTTCAGTATCGACTGTTAAATTCTTAATTTCACAAGTATGTACCTTCATTCTTGGTATAACCTTAGAGTTGTAACTTTCACTGTGTGATGAGAATGGCAAGAGCAACAAATACTGCTATTCAAAATCACTTTGTAACAGCAAAATCAATGGTTCAGTGATAAACTTTTGGCTGACCACACCTTTCTTCTTCATTAAGTTTGTTACTCGTGTAATTGAGTGTTTTTTTAACCCTTGCGTTGCTAACCTTATTGATTAGCCACTCCTTTTCTTTGTTGTAAATGCTACTGGCTACTGCATGATCTTACTGGCAGTAGTAATGTCTGCCAGTGCTAGTTAATTTACAGTTGAGTTCAACTAAAGTCTTTCTATATTCTAATAAAGCGCAATGGATTTGCACTTTTGTGTTAGTTATTACAAGTAGGGTTGTCAACCTAATCCATGTTAATTTTTACTATAGGTCTAGGGCACAGTTACTCCAGAGCAAGGGTTAAGTTTAATGTAAATAGAGCTGACAATATGATTATCCAGTCCATCAGTCTGTTGGATCAATTGGACAAAAATATCAACACATTTTGTATGAGGATAAAGTGAGTAGGTGGGGCTGGGTTGTTTATATACACTATAGGTGTGACATAATCAAGCTGAAGTACCATCCACTGGTCAACTTTGTTGAATGTAACATGGTTGCTGTTCAGAGTCAGCCTCTTTGAATGTGGAAGCCATAATAATTAAAGGAAAATTCATTGGTATATTTAACAATGTTAACTAGTAGATGGCTAGCTTAAAGGCTGGTTACAGTGTGAATGATATTATATTCCATTACAATCAAAGTCTATGTAAATGGGGAAGTTGACAAAAGAATAGAACCAAATTTTAATCTTGTGTTCATGTTCATATTTGTGTACATTGACTACAGGTCACAATGATGATCATGAATCAGTCTTAAGGCTTTATGATCACGTTCCGTTGCAACCGGAAGTTAATTTTCATGTAAATGAGTACAAATATAAGCGTTAGCAATAGAATAGAACTCAGTTCTATTCTAGGTTAATGTATATGTACATATGCATACCCGTTTACATTGATTTCCGGTAGTAATGGAAATTGCAAGCTTTGTGAACCAACCTGCCTTTACACTGTATCATTATTATCCATGTACTGTACATGGTACTTTAGCCATGTGAGGCTTTAGGCATTGGTTGTGCAGTTAGGAATAATTATACCAGTGATTATTTATGAATGGTCTGTGTTATTATTAGGGAGTGGTACTCCTATCACTTTCCAGAGTTGGTGAAGTTGGTTTCGGATAACTACACGTTTGCTAGAGTGGCTAGTTATATTGGGGACAGGAAGCAGTTTGGGGAGGATAAGGTTGACGGATTAGAGGAAATACTCATGGACTCTGTGAAATCACACTCTGTAGTTGAAGCAGCTCGGGTTTCAATGGGTACATATATATTCTTATATAGTGAAAATCAAGCCTTTTTTATTAATCTATTTTTGTTCTCTTAGAACAATTATTTACTTTTATAACTTAAAAAAGCTTTTTTTGTGTTTATAAAGGCTCACTGCATGCGCATATGCTTTGATTCTAATAGAATTTTTTTTTAATTTTACGTAAATATAATTATAATCCTACAAGACTTGTGTCATTTTTACAAAAAGTGTGCTTTAATTTTACAGCAATTTTTTTTTAAAAGAGTATTTCCCTAATTATAGTATGTGTACACGTAGATAATTATTGATTTGGTTTATAATCATATTTAGTGGGGAACTTTATTACATGTTGTTATAGGTATGGACATTAGTCCCATTGATCTGGTCAACATTCAGATGTTTGCGTCTCGTGTGATAGGGTTGGTGAAATATCGTGCGGAACTCAACGAGTATTTGTCTCAGAGAATGAATAACGTGGCACCAAATTTAACCACACTAATTGGAGAACAGGTATATACAGTACATTGACACTGACTAAATCACTATACACGTTACTAGATGAGGCATGTACATACAATATAGATAGGAGACATAATGTAACATTTGTGAAGATGCTTTTACCCAAAACAACCACGTTTATAAGAATACATGTAATAATGATTTTTCACATATGCTCTTGGAATGATGTTATGGATAAAAAAGCTATTAGTACTTCAGTAATGTTAAATTATGTCTCTTATTATTGCAATAATGCTCAACAGATATATAGCTGAGTATAACTAAAGGGTCAAACCACCCACGCATCGTTATACTAGAAAATTTTATTGCAATTTCGAACTTTACAGTTACATTGCATGGCAGTTTATGCAATGGGCTACGCATTATTGTACCATATTAAGCTAGCACCGCATTTTAGGGAGTTAGGGTAAATGTTAGGTGTTTTTGTTATCGGAAGCTAACAGGGCAAAACTCTCATTAGTATAGGAGCATTTCCCACTGACTCAGCTGTCCAATATACAGTTAGCCATACTATTTACAAAATGTAACTGTTATTGAAGACCTACTGTTCATAGAGTATGGAAGTCTTATTGTAATAATGGAAGACCTACTGCGTTTATTTGTTTTATTGTGTGTCAGTAAACGATGTTACAAGGATTCACTCTATGAGGATTAGAGGGGGGGGGGGTGTTTTACCTTTATGGGTAAACGTGACACTCTTGATAAACAAACCACATACGCTAGCCATTTTTTTCCCATGAATGCAATATATAAAGTTGGCCTGTGGTGTTCTTGATAATAATTTGCATGTACTTTCCCTTTTGAATCATCAGAATAAAGTCCCTAGTTACTATAAAGGGTAGCAGTCATGTGAAATACATGTGATATACTGTAACAGTAACTAATGTATACATGCGTAGTGCTACAAGTATAGTGGTAATCAGTCATGCAGCTAGTAATGTTATATTGGATATATACCTCCTGTCACATGATGACGTGCATTCCTTATATTGTTGCTATTGTTTTATTAGGTTGGGGCTCGCCTGATATCACACGCAGGAAGTCTCACTAATCTTGCCAAGTATCCAGCTTCAACTGTGCAAATTTTAGGGGCCGAGAAAGCTTTATTCAGGTTAAATAATGCTGTGTATGTGTACATACATGTATATCAGCACATATACATCAGCTCTGATACGCATGTATACATGTATACATTTATGTGTTTATGTGTTTGTGAGTAGTGTATTACATGTAGTCACCTAATGTGATTCACTTAAATGACATGTATTTACTTGTGCATAAACTTGAAGGGCATAGTCATGTTTGATACATGTAGCACGTTTTGTAGAAAAGACTGAAGCAAACCTGTAATGATTACAGAGAAGTAGGTGCATAACAAAATAAAAGCAGGTACTTAACAAAGAACATCTACTATATACTGTAAGCAGTGTTCTCTGTTTGGCACCTGTTTTACACCTGGAAATTTTTTTCAGTGATAGAAAATTTAATGGTATAATTAGTGAATTTTCCAATTTTGAACACACAATTACGTCAATTCACTTACAAGAAAGTCATTCATTTTCATATATTGTTGCCAGAGGAGCATCAAAAGGAGAAACAAGGACAGCACTATACCTTGACATATACTGCAATCAGCAGTAGTTGTTAATCGTTGATCATCAATGAGATGTTATCTCTATAATCACTTTGTTTAGATATAGGATAGGTTGGCAGTACATGTATAGTACAGTGGTCTCTATTCAAGCAGGTGTGTGTATATACTCTTCAGTTTACTTCATCAAAATGACATAAACTTTGGTGACAATTGTGTTGTAGAGCTGCTGCATTGTCTGTATTTGTAGATCTGTATAGGTTGGTATCATGGTATCATCATTGTTACAAATTACTTGTACATGTCAAAACTGGCCAACCCCTCTTTTGTTGAATTTTGGCTTCCCTTTTCAGACATATGGTTACCCGTAGCCATGGTTACGTATCCCTCAAAGGATGTTCATTGGGTGTAATAATGTGTAAATGACGTTTGCTTGTAGCTTCATAAATACAGGTTTTCTGGTCAGACCTTCAAGTGGGTCAACTTAATGTACCACAGAGTTACATGTGCTTCGATACATGTACCGTAGACCAAGTTAAATACACATATGCCTTTATGTTTAGCCACAAATGTTTTTTTGTACTGTTTAACTGGAAATTTTTACGTGATTTAATTATTTGCTGAATATCGAGTTGTGTGGTAATCTCCAGCCATGTATAATATTGACTTTACCAATCAAAACATGCAATATAGTTAGACCATACTTCCAGTTGAGAGGTCAAAATGTCAGACATGAGAACTTAATGTGGAAACTTATGAAATCCTATTGGCTGTATACTTTGGCCTGTGGATCTGACATTGGGAAGACTGATGTGATGTAATGAATAATGTCACTTTGTTATTTGTCTTATATTGAGCCCTTTAATACACTATTATTGGAACAGTATGTGTGAGCTAGTGTATCATTCTTTACATATTCTCAAATGAATACTTATCGTCCGATTTATTGTAAACATGCATGTGTTCATGTGTTGGTAATATAATTGCATCTTTGTATTTTCAACTTTCTACACTACATGCATGAACACAAATGGAGTTTAAATCACGTTTTAAACTAGTCATTTTGTTTGACTATAGCTATACGTATCTTTCTGGCTTTAAGGTAGGTATGTTTCTTGTGACTCAAATTAGCTTGTGGCCTTGTTACTAGTTTATCACTGTATGCCAAATGGTTTGACCTCTTGAATCAAATATTAAGATGTAATTGTAAGGTTCTTCTCTGGAACATGTAGACTAAATGTACATGTATGTTAGTATTATAATATGTATTGTAAGTCTGAGAAAAGTTACACTCAACATGCCTGATAGTACTGCTGTTTGTATTCAATTATTACTAAAGAGGATCTTGTATAATGTATTTTTCCAGGAGTATTATATCTCAGTGGTTAGTTTGGATTAGTTAGAATAGTTGGCTCATTATTAATTCCCATTGCAACCAAATGTCTTCCTGTAGCTGCAGTGCACACATAGTAGAAAAAGAAAATTCTAATTTATTTCAAAAATGGCTGCTTAATGTACATGTTAGGGTTCCTTAAGTCAGTATATTTCCCATTGCTAGGTGGTTTATGTATCAACATTGAGCACAGCTTGGCTTGTAATACTATACTGTATAAGACCAGTTGTGCAATATTTTATTGATAGCCACTCCCACTCGTGGCCCTGTGGCTGTGTGTTCATGGTTATACAGTGGAACCCCTGTACAAAGGACACTTTGGGGACGGAGAAAAGTGTCTTATATAGAGAGGTGTTGTTTCTACAGATGTCAATTTATACAAGAAGTGCTATTTTGGGGAAATAAATAGCATCCTTTATAAAAAGGTGTCCTTTTTAGAGGAGTGTTCTTTAAGAGGGGTTCCACTGTACATGTACATTTGCTGCTATTACTTGTGGATAGCGATTGGTTCCCCCCCCCCCCCTCCCCCCTCTCTTACAGTTGCATCATTGATCGAGGTGATAGTTATGAAAACTGTTGTTGCTTTCACTGATTGTATTGATTCATGTTGTTTGTTAAGTTCTTTTGCTATTATTTCACTGTTTTGGTTTTGTCATCCACTTGCACTGATTGAGGTATTATTGGTATTATCATTATTTTGCTTTTATTACAGAGCTTTGAAAACCAGAGGCAACACACCCAAGTATGGTTTAATCTTCCATTCATCATTCATCGGGCGTGCTGGTACTAAAAACAAAGGAAGAATATCAAGATATCTTGCCAATAAGTGTGCTATTGCGTCTCGTATAGACTGCTTTACAGGTACGTGTTAGACCCCTCTCAGATTGTACTTGTTATTGTAATTTTGCATAGACTCTAAAATGAAAACAATAGTTGTTATTGTCTACAGTAGTGCTAGCTGTGTTTGTTATGGAGTATGTCCAATAATAATCTCATAATTGTTGTGGTAAAGAATAGTGCAACCAAAATTTAGAAACAACCTTTTTTGTCTGATAAATTTAAAAACTACGTCATTTGGATTGCGTCAACTTTATCTACAAAAAAAAATTACCAAACAACATGAAAGTTGCCATAGTTTCGTTTCATTTATGTAGTTTCAAATGTTAATGTAAACAAACTGATAAACAATCAATGTTCATAGTAAAGGGAAGAGCTAAGAAGAGCAGACATGCATGTACTTGTAAAGGGTTGAGATTTGTGATATTGGTTACCAAAATTTTTGTCAGCTTAAAATTTAGTCAATTTTACAAAAATACATGTACATGTAGGTGTGAATCATAAATATTTAATTTTAGTGTATTAATTCTTCAAAATGACAAAATTTTGGCTGATGAAAATTTAAAGCTATGTAGTATATTAGTATGTAGCATTAGCTCTTTGCAACAGTGTACATATATATACATGTATGTGTGTGTGAAAGTTGCTCTCTAATAGGTGAAAGTAGACTTTGAAGTTTGCAATTACATTAGTTAATTACTTGTATGATCTCGCCTTCAGTTGGTGAATATTATTACCACTGATTCTTTAAACACAAGCTTCATTATGTTAATAGAATACAATTTACCAATGCAGTGTTCTGCTCAGCATAGGTGGTTGAATTTGAACGAAAAATACCATTAAATAACCCTTTCAGGTGTCTTTTTATAGTAATTTAAGTGGTGGGATGGCTCCAAAGGTGGTAAATATGATTTTGAGGTGGTTAGGGCCAACCAGCTCCGACCACCATAGACAGAATACTTGCTGCAGTAATACTGTTTAACTCAAGGTAGCTGCTACATGTATATGATATGTTTACTGTAAAGTGTTTGTTTGATACTTAGAACAATAGCTTTGTTCTAAATCTCATTGTATGCACTACTAGTATATTATTTACTTCTTGTGTTGCTAATTCCAAACTGAAGCCATAGTTTTTTATTGATGTGTATGTACATACGTTGTATACACGTATACATTCTTTTTGTATTTGGCTTTTTTATACACGGGTCTTTTTTTGCTACGATAAATAACGTTAAAAAAGTCTTTTGTTGTAGACTTGCTTGAATTGCAGATCTGAAGCAGGGCTGAACCTTTTGATCATGTTTGTGAGTCTGTATGTGTGTATTTTGCTGTCGTACAACAATATATAAATATTCTATTTTTGGAGACACAATTTGGTAAATATTTCCCTAGGATCCAATTCTGTATTATAGTTTCATTGTTGACTGAGGTTCGGTCATGAGATAGTTTGTTTGTATGGGGCAATATTACATGCTATGGAGCAGTTCCCTATCCACGCACAATAAATGACGTAGTTTGAATTTCTAACCAAATTGTGTAATTTCATAGCTTTTAATTTATGATTACGTCAGTTTATAGTTTATGTTTATCTGATCTGATAAGATTTCCAAGATATGCATATCCTTATACCGACGGCATGACTGACTGACAGCTCGATCAATAAGTGTTGTTGAATAATGAGGTTGTACAAAGTCCCATTGATTTTGTTTAAACACGTACCATTTACTGCAAGCAATCCGCTTTCAGTTCAGGTACTTACTCTATTGGCTTATACTTTTTTTTAAGATGCCATTATTATTTTCCTGTTGCTAGCATACTGTATGTGATAAGCTGTACTACTCATTACATGAGAAATACATGTAATGATCCACCAGTGTTTTAATCAGCCATACTAGGTCAAGGAGTCATTGGACTCCCAATACTTAATTTTTGTCAACTAATATGGCTACTAAGTCATCTTTAACTATCAAAATGCATAAAAATAGCCATTACTTTCTGCTCAAGATTGAAATAATTGTTAAATCTATTGATTGACGTATGAGAAGCCTAACAGCTTCGACTACCAAAATTTTGAAGCTAGCTAATTATTTTTTTAGCACATTTCCTTTTTAACGATGCTCTTATTAACATGGCTACTGGTTGTCTGCGTGGGATATTCTGTTTGAACTCTCTAATGGAATAGCTTGATTATTATATAACATTGTATCAGTACAGTGAGCTGTACAAAGCAACCTTGATCAGGTGGTGCATCTGTGTATGTATACATGTATGTACTGGTACATGTGTGTTTGTGATATTTCAAAGAGATTTCTATTCCCCTAGCTGTTGTCTAATGACATGACCCAAAGTAATAATAGCTTGCATTCTTTTTATTGTTTCTTGCTTGAGTTTTGCTTGTTGTGTGGGTGTGTTTAACAGTGTGTCCCTCGCTGTTAAGCATGTTGTAGTGGCCAATATCAATTTTCAAAAGTGTAGTAAATTGCGAGTGTTTCGACTGCGTTGTGAGGGAGTCAGTGGTGGAGTTGGCTGCCACATGCATTGGATCTAGTTAGGGCTCAGCTTACTATGGGTTTTGGCTAGCATAACGTATTATGTACATAAATTATTGTCATTACTGTTGTAATTTGAAACTAATTTTTTGTAAACGATATGTGGAAATTCCAAACCTTCATGCACATATGCCCAATGGAATGATGTTTCTTTAAAGATTGGTTGCATTTGCTTTAGAGAAAGGCAGCTTTATCAAAATTATTTTTTTAGCCTTGTTCCAGCACTTAATTCAGTAAATCACCAGTCCTTTACATATTTTGAAGCATTATAAGTTTTTGTTATATTGATTTCTTCTCCCTGCTCAAGAATATTTTAGTCTACAGAAATACACAATAGATCGTGTACACTAAAGTAGGCTTGCAGTTTCATGACCACAAAAATTTGTCTCAAAGAAATTTAGAGGCTAGTGGTCTATCATTGTGTCTTTGAGGCATCAAATTGTTATCTGAACGTTATACTTCATGTAAGTCAAGGAATGCCTTGACTTACACTGTACATGCAAGTCAAGGAATTCCAATACAGGAATGGAGTACAGTTTATTAAATACAATGGATATGGAGTGCATGTATTGTTTTTCAGTACAGTCTTTATTTTACAGCTGTAGCTCATACTGTCTACAAATAGTAGTATTTATATAAAATTTATTTCTCAGTTCAGTGGTACATGTAGTGTTCTGATGTACACCTCACATGCATAACATGTGCAATTATGTATATCATGTGGTCGATCGTATGCCTGGATTTACAGTTGATATTCTTTGGTGGCTGTATTCAGTTATGCTCAGTTGTAAACAAAGTATTCAGTATACTCAGTGTAGTGACAGTAAATGATAGTGGGATTAGTATATTGAGTTACTTATAGTGAACACCAACGGTTGCCAACCTTATAGGAACATGTATGGCTATGTTACACATTTACAAACAAAGCTAATTGATAAACTGGGTTATATATATTGTTTTGGTAGTGATCGGAAAGTAAGACCAAAATCGGGCATACATGTGTGGTGAAGTGTGCATGAAGAGATTTTACTTAAACTTGATTAATTAGAATGAATAACACTTGATTATTTCGAGCGTGAAAATAGACAATGTAAAATTTAGTAGTAAACAGTAGACTAACAGACTGCCCTGGTTATACATTGTATGTATGTATGGACATGTATGTATGTTTGTATGTATGTATGTATGTATGTATGTATGTTTTTGTAATTGGCCACTCCTGAACAACAGGAATGAAACTTGAAACCCAGCCCCGTAG
>JAYJLX010033435.1:0-16497 GCA_036873525.1 Chalinula nematifera | reverse complement strand
AGTTCCGGCCACGAGTTCTATATCGAGTGCAATTCCGGCCACGAGTTCTTTATCGAGTGAAAAACATCCGGTCAACCGTTCTATACTGCGAAAAAACGAACGGTTGGCGCTTTTGATACACCCACGCAGTATACTATAAATACATGCACAGAATGTACTCGTGAGTCAGTTCAGTTGGTTGATGGTGAGACAGCAACTGAAGGAAGGCTTGAAGTATGCTACTCAGAAATGTGGCTACCTGTTTGTGAGGATCTTTTTAATGCAATTCATGGGAGTATTATCTGCCGACAGCTGGGATTTTCGGGTATATCAGTATAGACTCTATAGTCAGACTGTATAATGGAAGTTTTATTTGAATATAGGTAAAGCTATAATTTACAACAACTCTTCTTCTAATGGAGAAGCTAGCTTCACTGCACTGGATTACGAAACATGTGCCGATGGAGTAGAAGATAACATTTTTGACTGCGAATATGTTTTACAAGAATCTTGTTCAGTTGCAGTGGAAATGCAATGTTTGAATGTAGGTATGTATAGCTTATAGCAGTGCCAGTGCTCAGTAGCGTAGCTTTGGCATGGATTATATATATAGGTAATGAATGTCCTCAATCAGCAGCCACATGATAATTACCATCAGTGTATACGTATTGACCCTTTACATGTTCATCATGACCTTGTATAGTTTACCCTAAACTGTTTGAAAACCGTGACACAATAATAATGTTTTATGATTACGCAGAATGTGCTAACAGCTCAGTTCAATTGGTCGATGGTGCGACAACAGCTGAAGGGAGAATTGAAGTTTGCTACTTTGGAAATTGGATAGCTGTTTGTGACGAGTTTTTTGATATAATTGGTGGCAATCTCGTCTGTAGACAGTTGGGATTCTCGGGTCAGTATATGCAGATGTATTAATAAAAACATTCATTTTGAAGGCAAGCCTTCACACTTAAATTGTACTAGACTCATATACAAGTGTGGCAAATTTCTCTCATTATGGTATTATCATCTTGGCATGTCTGATAAAGACATGTATCTGTTATTGTATGAATGCACGGATAAATTTTTATTAATTTAATTCCTCTATAGGTAGTGCTAAGCTTTACAATTACAATGTTTTGCCCGAAGACTACTCTATAACATTGGATTCTGTGGGCTGCAATGGAAAAGAGAATCATGTTTTGGACTGTAGTTATACACTTTATGACGAATGTGGAACTGAAGTAGGATTGCAGTGTTTGGCTTCAGGTATATTCTTCAGTGTAGCTAATACACTACTATACCATGCATTTACTGTATAATGCATGTCGTGTAGTAATTCAGCTATTCCATGACTGAGCTAGCATGTCCACATGACATGTACCGGCAATTATTAGTATAATAAACTAAGGGTATAGTACAGTGTGCTTATTCATGTAGAATGCACTGACAGGTCAGTTCGATTGGTTGATAGTGGAACAGCGTTTGAAGGAAGGATTGAAGTCTGTTACTTTGGAACATGGTGGCCTGTTTGTGCTGATGAATATTTTGGTATGATTGATGGCAGTATTATCTGCAAACAGCTGGGACATTCAGGTATATAATAATTTTAATTGTTTAAAAAGCTATACATGAGTTTTTTTTTCACTTTTTATTAATTTTTATAGATATTGTTAATGTTATTTATGATGATTCATATTTTGAAGAAAGAGAAGACTCCACTTCACTAAATCAAGTGTTCTGTACTGGAGAGGAAGATAGCGTTTTCGATTGTGGCTATGAGTTCAATCAATGTCATGAGACTCATGCAGTAGGAGTAAAGTGTCTGCCTTTACCAGAAGGTATACTCATCATACAGCCAATATACAGCATTAATGAAATACAGTGATGCTAGTACACATACATTAGATTCAGCATCATTATGTTATATTACAGCAATTAACCTGCATAGTGCATGGACCGGACCCTCCAAGGAAAAAAACATAGCATAGTATAATAAACAAAGAGACGTAGTATAATTAACAAAGAACATGTACTACAATAAACAAAGCATACTTTATAATAAATAAAGTGTTATAAAAAACAAATGCGAATCATTTTATAGAGTCCCAAATTTATTTGGATGTTCCACTTTATATATAGCCCTGCATTATATGCTTATTATAACCACATCATTCTTATAGCAACCACTACTGGTGTTGTGTCAGCTGATAGTACATCAACTCCTGGTGTTTATATCAATACATCAGTAGTGTCTGACAATACTGTGGCTTCGCCTACTACTGGTGCTAGTACTGGTATACATGTATATAATACTGTGATTATTGGAACGGTTGTAACAATATTTGGAATTGTGGGCGGAGTCATTGTGGTTTTCCTCATTGTCGCATTCATTATAAGAACTAAAAGAAAGAGAAAGTTTTCAGAGCATGACTTAACAATGAGGTATATAAATAGTCATGGTTATTATGTAATTATTGATTGCTACATGCGTATAGAATGCAAGCACTTCAAGAAATGCAAAATAATTCAGGTATTACTTGACATTATAATGTGAACTATAAGTGATGATTTGCATGAATAACTTTATGATATTGTAATTCTTTAGTGTCCCGTTTAAGAAATGGCAGCCTACATTATGTTGAACTGGCAGGGAGATTTAGAGATAATAATAAAGTTAGTGAAGAGCTCATGACCAGCCTCATACAACCACCAGACCTGAAACTACTGGAGAAGATTGGACAAGGTATAGTCTCTACTCAGGATATACATGTTTCTTAACCTGATGTGAGGAACTTTCTGTTTGTTTTTTTTGTAGGTGAATTTGGTATTGTTTATCGAGGTATACTCACTCAACACAAGACTGAGCCTACCGAGGAGCCTACAGTACTGGCTGTGGCAGTGAAAACACTTAAAAGTATAGTAATACACTACTGTAACATACATACATACATGCATGGATATTGATGTACACAATTAAAATGATTTTAGTATAATTATATACATTAAATTTACAGGTTTTCACTCCCAAAAGGAAATCACTGACTTGGTAAATGAGGCTGAAAAGATGAAGTCGTTCGACCACCTCCATGTTCTTACTCTAACGGGTATCTGTGTTGGTCTACTTGAGTCCCCGTGTATTGTTATGCCTTTCATGAGTAATGGAAGTCTACTGTTGTACTTGAGGAAAGAGGCTCCTCATCTAACTGTATCAGAATCAGCTGACGAGCATCTATTTTTAGACACTATGAAACAGCTGCTGTCAATGTGTTTACAAGTGGCTAAAGGAATGGCTTACTTAGCAGAACAGAAGTTTGTTCATCGTGATCTGGCAGCAAGGAATTGCATGTAAGCTCATCATGCTTGGTTAATACCATTATTCATGGTTTCTGTTAGCAGGATATCATCAGATGGGGTTATTAAAGTAGCTGATTTCGGACTAGCAGAGGATGTGTACACAGTCGAGTATTTCAAGCAAGAATGGAGTTCAGATGACTCTGTTAAACTACCAGTCAAATGGATGGCACTGGAAAGCATTCACTATGGAAAGTTTAGTGAAAAGACGGACGTAGTAAGTCTTTTGTTTTTCCATTTATGATTCATTCTTCTATGCATGCTGTTACCTATAGTGGTCATATGGTATCCTGTGTTGGGAGGTGTTCAGTGTTGGTAAATCACCATATCCTGGGATGACTCCAAAGGAGGTAGTGGATATGCTGGATTCAGGAGAGAGGATAAGTAAACCCTCTAACCCTGCCTGTAGAGAGGAAGTGTAAGTATATGTAATAGTACATGTACATGAATAAGGGTATTAGTCTCTTAATATAATGGCCACAGGTTCTCCCTTATGATGACGTGTTGGAAGTTCTCCCCGGATGAGCGTCCTGGTTTTGCCGATATTGTGAAGAGAATTAACGAGATATTGGTCCCATTAGCGGAATACATGGACTTTAGTTTTACTAATTAATTATTGCTGTGGAATACACTGGACTATTGCATACGAATGTACATGTTTATAAAAATATGCCGATTATCATGTGATAATCCAAACAGTTTTAATATATTATAATAATAGTAATATTGTAGTGATTTGATTTATAGACATGACAGTATATTCTTATACCCACTAGACCCAACATGGATTATATTACAGCCTTTTAATTAATTAGTTAATAGATCCAAGAGGGTGGAGTCCAAATTGCTATGGCTTATGTTACAACCTGGAGTCAATTGCTTGTTTATAGCAGAGAATGCCTGAGATGCAGTATCTCTCAGGGTTATAGTACCAAGTGGTACGTAGTCTACATAGATAAGCTATAATATCAAGGCTGAAACCAACTTATAGGGTCAGTGTAGAACAAAGATACTGAATAAATGCCTGGGCTTCTGTTTAGTGGCCTTTTTGCTGTAGCAACCCTTCTGATCACCTGGCAAGTATCATTTGGAAATGGCGGTGAGTGTCACAGTGTCTTAGCTTTCATGCATATAATACTGACTGTGTAAATTTGTATAATTGTATGCATGAATGTATATATACCTCATGTGCTAGTTGAGATAGAGTTTATATACAGTAATGACAGACAGTGCACTATAGTGTATTATATTTTATAGTTCAGTGCATAAGCCCTGAAAGCATTTGGTCTATATATTATGCTTACTGTCGTAATAAATTGAAGATGATTATAAACTCATTTGTGACAGGTAAATAGAGTCAATCTTCAAAGGATATTGCCATGCATGTAAGCATATTTACTGGCTGCCTGTCACGTGGTTGTATGGTACAGTATATATGCTTTATGCTCAGTGTTTAGTTTGTAAATATCACTTGAAACTTGAAGAAAGAGTAGATAAAATCAAAAAGGATTGTCATAATATACAGTCAAATTTTGCATAGAGTAGGCAGTGTTTAGTGTATATCTGTACTTTACCATGCATGTGGCTCAGTCAAAGATTGATTTTATATAGCTTATCAGTTCTTCCTTATACAATTGTTTATAAAAACAACTACTTCAATTAGTTCCACTATATACATATGCAATAGTATACCGATTCATAAACACAGATCGTATAGTGTAACCTTGATACTGTATACGTAATTAGCATCACAGGATATTATATCTCATTATTTCATACTATTGAATGACTGTTTCATAAGAATTGAACTGATGTGTATGCCATGATTCCGGCCTAACTCAGATAAGTTCAGTGTATAAGCTCTAGTTCATGGATAGTTGAGTAATGATAAACTGCTGTCAGACTAATTATAGATTAATTGTGTTTAAAGTGTAGTATTACATGTTATGTATATATTGCAGTTCTGTAGTGTCTAATTTTTATGCTTGAATGAGCTGTATTTGACCTGAAGATCAGATTAAATATAGCATAATACTCCTATCTAATTGCCCCTTATAATTGAATTGTTACTATACATACACAGAATGTACTCATAGGTCAGCTCAGTTGGTTGATGGTGAGACAGCAACCGAAGGAAGGCTTGAAGTGTGCTACTCAGGAATGTGGCTACCTGTTTGTGAGGATCTTTTCGATGCAGTTCATGGAAGTATTATCTGCCGACAGCTGGGATTTTCAGGTATATATCAGTAGTTAGCTGACTGCACACAGTCATGCTAATAAATAAATTGTCCTTTGTATAATGGAAGTTTTATTTGGATATAGGTAAAGCTATGATTTACAACGATTCTTATTCTGGTGCAGAAGCTAGCTTTACTTCAGTGGACTACGAACTCTGTGATGGAATAGAAGATAATATTTTCGATTGTGGATTTTCTTTATATCAGTCTTGTTCAGTCGCAGTGGTAATGCGATGTTTGGATGTAGGTATGTATATAACTTTAGCAGCGCCAGTGATCAGTGTATGAATTAGCCCGATCATCCGTTAGCTTCCTTGCTATCCCCACCCCCTTCATTAATTACGATGATGCTGCATATAACTGTATATGTGCATGTGGTATAAGTTATTCAGATATACGTTTCTTTTGAGTTCTATTCTTATGTTATGTTAATTATTTGTACTCTTGCTGTGTATTTTGCTTATGTTATGTTACGTTAAGTTATATTAAGTTTACAGTGTGAATCAGCCTTTATGTACTTGCTATGATATAAGTCACTTACTTGTCCCCACCTCCCCAGCCACACCCCAAGCCCCACCCCCCTTTGGACTGAGCCTCCATTTTTATTAGTATAATCCTATATGATTTAAAATGGTGTATGTGAAATATAAGCTGTTTGATTTATGGCAATATAAACACGTTTACCAGTCAGCAATCATTGCTGATATCATATAGTAATTATTGTTTAATGTAATTATTTGTACACTACAGGAAGTGACAAATAGGTTAAACTTAATTCAGTTCGTGTTAGTGTATACATGTTGGCCCTTCACTTGTGTTCTTAGCTTGTATAGTTTACCCTAAACTGTTTGAAAACCGTGACATAATAATGTTTATGATTACACAGAATGTGCAAACAGCTCAGTTCAATTGGTTGATGGTGCGACAACAGCTGAAGGGAGAATTGAAGTCTGCTACTTTGGAAATTGGATAGGTGTTTGTGCCGAGTTTTTTGATATAATTGGTGGTAATCTTGTCTGTAGACAGCTGGGATTCTCAGGTCAGTATATAATTAGACACTGAATGTCATTCATAACATTAATTGTGCGGGGGGCAAGCCATCACAAGTAGACACTTTAATTGTACTAACTTATAAGTGTAATGTATTTATGGCAAAATTCTCTCATGAGTATTGTCGTCCTGGCACATTTGAGCATTAATCCATTTGATTATGACTATATGTGAAAACTGATCATCATATATGCATGTATGCTATGATTGGATATATGGCAATATATGTGTACAGGGAACCTCTTGTCTGTAAATAATCTCGTTGACGTGACTATATGTGGCAGGCAGGCTTGTCCTAATTATGGAGGGTTTATTTGAAACTGATGCAGGTGTTATATTGTTATTAATTACATCGCTCATAAATTTTTTATTCCTCTGTAGGTAATGCTAAGTCTTACAATTACGTTGTTTTCCCTGAAGATTACTCTATAACACTGGATTATTTGGCCTGCAATGGAAAAGAGAATCATATTTTAGACTGTAGATATTCACTGTATGACGAATGTGGAACTGAAGTAGGATTACAGTGCTTGGATTCAGGTACTCTCCATGCACTATCATTCACTGTGCATGATGCCTGTCATGTGGTAAAATTATTTGAGTATGATTTATCATAGTATATACACGTGAGGGTATAGTATATTGTGCGTAGTCTTATTAATAATTATTAGATTTATTAATACACATGTAGAATGCACTGACAGGTCAGTTCGATTGGTTGATGGTGAGACAGCATTCGAAGGAAGGATTGATGTCTGTTACTTTGAAACATGGTGGCCTGTTTGTGCTGACATATACTTCAATACAATTGATGGTAGGGTTATCTGCAGACAGCTGGGACATTTCGGTAAATATTATAGTTTTGTTTTAGTTTTTTTTCGGGTTTTTTTTTTTCATGATTCTTTCTATTTTAGATATTGTTAATATTTATCATGATAATTCATATTTGCTTGAAGACTTCACTTCACTAAGTCAAGTGTTCTGTACAGGAGAGGAAGACAGCATTTTCAACTGTAGCTATAAATTCGATCAATGTCAGACATATGCATTAGCAGTGAAGTGTCTGCCTTTACCTGAAGGTATTATAATACTACTCATACAAACAATATACATGTACATCATGCATTACTGAAATGTTTGCTGGTGATTGCCTTTAGTCTCGTTCCCAGTGCACTCCTCCCCTATCAGTTGAACTGACAGAAGGGAAGGGTCTGGTCTTTTTTTTGCTTATACCTTGTTGTTCCAAACATTTATTAAGTCCCAATCAGAATTCATAACATCAAAAAAAGTCATGGTTACGCCCATTTTATTACAATTGTGTATCATGCAGTACCTTAATGCAATGGAGAGTAAACTTGCTGTTTGTTGAAACTGTAAGACCCGAGTTAAACTGAGACAGCGCCTAACCTTGCTAGCTAGTTGCCAGTGAACTTCGGCGGCTTTGCCATAATTGTGTTTATTTACCATACTGGTGGGCGTAACCCCATGTAATAAGCTGATCGATTGATCGATTAGCAATGTAATGGTTCGAACAATAAGGTACTATAAGTTTACCATTCAGCAACCAGCCTATGCTAGTGGATCCTTCAATATAATAAACAAAGGGACATAGTATAATTAACAAACACATTTCAATTCATAGGGTTCCAAATTTATTCGGAGGTTCCACTTTTAGCCTGCATTATATACTTGTCATAACTGCATCATTCCGCTTATAGTAACCACTACTAGTGTTGTGTCAGCTCCAGCTGGTGTTAGTGACAGTACTAGAAGTACATCAGTAGTGCCTGTGACTCCGCCTGCTATTGGATCTAGTACTGGTGTATATAGTACTGTGATTATTGGAACGGTTGTGGCAATATTTGGAATTGTGGGCGGAGTCATTGTGGTTTTCCTGATTGTCGCATTCATTATAAGAACTAAGAGAAAGAGAAAGTTTTCAGAGCATGACTTGACAATGAGGTATATAAATAGTCGTGGTTATTAAGTAATAATTGATTGTTATACATGCATATAGAATGCAAGCACTTCAAGAAATTCAAAACGATTCGGCAGGTATGGTCGTATGGTCATACACATTATACATAACGTCGAATATATATAGTGATAGTTTGTATGAATCATTAATGATATTGTAATTCTTTAGTGTCCCATTTAAGAAACGGCAGCCATCATTATGTTGAATTGGCAGGAAAATTCAGAGATAATAATAAAGTCAGTGAAGAGCTCATGACCAGCCTCATACAACCACCAGACCTGAAACTACTGGAGAAGATTGGACAAGGTAGTCTCTCATAGTATAAACATGTTTCTTTAACCTCATATGTGCATGAGAAAATTTCTGTTTATTTAGGTGAATTTGGTATTGTGTATCGAGGTATACTCACTCAACACAAGACTAAGCCACCATTACTGGCTGTGGCAGTGAAAACACTTAAAAGTAAAGTAAACTGTCACTACTTACATGCATGCATGATTGGGTAATTCATATATGCATAAATTTGCAGGTCTCCACTCCCAAAGTGAAATCACTGACTTGGTAAATGAGGCAGAAAAGATGAAGTCATTCAACCACCTCCATGTTCTTACTCTAACGGGTATCTGTGTTGGTCTACTTGAGTCCCCGTGCCTTGTTATGCCTTTCATGAGTAATGGAAGTTTACTGTTATACTTAAGGAAAGAGGCTCCTAATCTAACTGTATCAGAATCAGCTGATGAGAATTTATTACTGGACACTATGAAACAGCTGCTGTCAATGTGTTTACAAGTGGCTAAAGGAATGGCTTACTTGGCAGAACAGAAGTTTGTTCATCGTGATCTGGCAGCAAGGAATTGCATGTAAGTTCATAGTGCCTGGTTTACACTATTATGAAGTTGCATGCTTTTTGTTTTATCCTAGGATATCATCAGATGGGGTTATTAAAGTAGCTGATTTTGGGCTAGCAGAGGATGTGTACACAGCCGAGTATTTCAAACAAGAGCGGAGTTCAGATGACTCTGTTAAACTTCCAGTGAAGTGGATGGCACTGGAAAGCATTCACTATGGAAAATTCAGTGAGAAGACTGACGTGGTAAGTCTTTCATGTTTCATTTAAACCTACTATGCTGTTACCTGTACATAAATATAGTGGTCATATGGTATCCTGTGTTGGGAGGTGTTCAGTGTTGGTAAATCACCATATCCTGGGATGACTCCAAAGGAGGTAGTGGATATGCTGGATTCAGGAGAGAGGATAAGTAAACCCTCTAACCCTGCCTGTAGAGAGGAAGTGTAAGTATATGTAATAGTACATGTACATAAATAAGGGTATTATAGTCTCTTAATATAATGGCCACAGGTTCTCCCTTATGATGACATGTTGGAAGTTTTCCCCGGATGAGCGTCTTGGTTTTGCCGATATTGTGAAGAGAATTAACGAGATATTGGTCCCATTAGCGGAATACATGGACTTCAGTTTCACTAAATTAGTTGTTATATTCAGTATCATATATACATGCTGCTTGATATATTGGACTGGTTGTATATTGTTTTTGTGTAATTGCACATGTGATTATTTACATGCAAATATTTGTGTTTTACGTGTACATTGACCCGCCAAGCTACACTATGTGGTTTTTTTTATTTTTGTAAATCTATTTTCGTATATTTGCTCTACTTTTACACTGTTTTATTTTATTTACTAATTTTAATTAAAATAGCATCAAGTCGATCTATTTTTGTACATGATAATCTATAATCATTAACCATATAATTACATCAATAACAGTCAGTAATTATTGATATTCAGCAGACTCATGCAACTACGTATCTTTATCTATGGTGATTAGTGACTCACATATAGCTGACCAGATAGTATAGTCAAAATGATAAAAAATAATTAATTTTTTATTGTTATGACATTCTGGCGAGTCTCTCGTTTTTAATAATTTATTATTATTTATTTATCTGATAACATGCAGGCTACAATGTTTTCCAAATTTCATGTCAGTTTTGAATTCAGTGTTTTTTTGAATTCATGCAGTGCTCTCATGTATCTAGTTGTGGCTTCAACTGTTATTGTCCATGTCACGTTATGTATAAGCTGACGTTTACAAGAGGAACAATGCCGATGGACATCTGCTATGTTCAGCCTTCTTAATTGCAATGCTCCTGATTGCTTGGCAAGTCGACCTATCATTTGGAACTGATGGTGAGCCTGCAAGTTATGGTGGTGATGCTGATGGTAAACATGTATTTAATTTTGGTTAATGCATGCATGATTATTGTATAGACATGCATGGATGTTGTGATACTCTAAAATCTCTCGTTTGTTATTTATTCCGTGTGTCTTCAATACTAACACATGTGTTTCCCAAATGTATATAGATTTATAGTGCATGGCCTCAGTTGTTGTTTATGCATATCACGTTATCTATATACAAGTATATAGGTCTTGAAAGCTAAGGTGCATGCATACGTATAAGGACATTATACAAGAGGAACAATGCCTGGACATCTGTTCAGCCTTTTTGCTGTAGTAATGCTCATGCTTGCCTGGCAAGTTGACCTATCATTTGGAACTGATGGTGAGTGCAATGGCAATTAAAGAGTATATAATTATATCATTATATAGTATAGACTAGCATGCATGCACTCAATATGCTCTGGTATTTTACCTGACCACTCATGCATGCATGCAGCTATTAATTGGTTGCGCTCTATAGCCGTATATATATAACCACATGCATGCACGGTGTGCCAGGCTATCAGCCCATGTAGTAAGAAATTTTCGTTGTTACTAAAGTATATACTGTTCCTATCAGCCCATTGCAGTCGGTGAGAAGTTTTCATTGTGTCAAACCATGCATATGGCCCCTATAGCTATACCGCATGACATGCATGTGACAGTATTGTGTCAAACCATGCATATGGCTCCTATATAGCTATACCGCATGACATGCATGTGACAATATAAAGCAGTCAGCTTAATGTTTTGAAAAAAAAAGATCACCTTAATTGATAAATAAAGAAATAAGTAAACTTAGCTGATTTTTTTTGTGTTATTAACTAAATAATAGCCATCAGTGCATGCTGTTAATACATGCCAATATAGCTGTCAGTTTGTATGCTACATTATTTCATGTTCAAGTGCTAAAAAGAATAAGCCAAGTGCTAGCTCAAAAGAGTTATATACGGTCTGTAATAGTATTATTAGCTAGTATATAGTACTTTTGCTAATTCTCTCATTATGGGAATTATATACATCGTGTCAGAATGTACTCCAATGTCAGTTCGATTGGTTGGTATCACAGCGGCTGAAGGAAGGATTGAAGTCTGTGACTCAGGAATGTGGCGGCTTGTTTGTAGTGATTCATTCAATTTAATTGATGGTAATGTTATCTGCAGACAGTTGGGATTTTCAGGTACATGATGAAGCTGCATGTATAATACTGAATTTTAGTTTTCTGTGTAGTCACAGTTTGTTTCCCATATGATAATTATTATTAATATTATAACAGGCAATAATAAACTTTATGTTGCTTCATATTTTGATGAAAGTGAAGACTATATTGCACTGGATTGTGTGACCTGTACTGGAGAGGAGGACAACATTTTTGATTGCAACTATCAATTTTATGACTTCTGTGTAAATTATGCAGTAGGAATACAGTGTTTGAATGCATCTGAAGGCAAGTAACTTGTTTATTATTACCGGCTGCATGAGTGACTAACTTAACTTACTAAAGTATACTGTTGTCGCAAGACTGCATGGTTGTCATGCATGCTGCACACTGACTAAGCAACGTCAATAAAATACATAAGCCATACAGGTTACGTAATATACTTCAAGCAAGCTTGAGTGCTTGAAAATGCATTATCCTAGGTTTTTTTTACCCATATAGCATATATCTTGCTTATAATAGTAGTATATCATATTCATTAAAAAATTTATACTGTGCAGAGTGCACTGACAAATCAATCCGATTGGTTGATGGTAATCATACGTCATCAACTAAAGGAAGGATTGAAGTCTGTTATATAGGAACATGGTGGCTTGTTTGTAGTGATTTTTTCAATGTTACTGATGGCAGTGTTATCTGTAGACAGCTGGGATTTTCAGGTATATATACTGAACAAATTGAAGCTACTGCATGTATAACTGCTGCTTTGTCATGAAGTTACCTGATTTTTTAATATACGTAGGTATTGATCAACTTTATGCTGCTTCATATTTTGATGAAAGTGAAGACTATATTGCACTGGATTATGTGGCCTGTACTGGAGAGGAAGATAGCATATTTGACTGTGGCTATCAATTCCATCATTACTGTATAAATCATGCTGTAGGAATACAGTGTTCGAGTGCATCTGAAGGTATATGATTTGAATTTCATGTCGTATGATCAATCTCAGTATAATAGTAGACCGGCCGATTTATACAGCACAAAGCGCTGGTCAGTATATAGTATAAACATGATGTAACCACACTAAAAGTATATAACAAAGAACTACATGTAAATCTTGTTCTTGACATAATTATGCCGGTACTTATTTATGTGGTTTACATTGACTTGCAATTTGAATCCTTTGCTATAGTGACCAGTAGTATGGCTATCACTGTATCAGTAACTGTGCTGATTGATAGTACAGCAGTACCAGTGACCACTAGTGTGATTGATAGTACATCAGTGTTGGTGACCACTGTGATTTACAGTATACCAGTGACTATGACTGATAGTACATCAGTACCAATGATCACTGTGATCGATAGTACATTGGTGACTTCCAGAATTGATACACCAATGACCACTGTGATTGATAGTACATCAATGCCAGTGATCAATAGTGTGGGTACTGTGGCTCCGCCTACTACTGGTGCTAATACTGGTATATATAATACTGTGGTTATTGGAACGGTTGTAATAGTCCTTGGATTAATGGGCGGAGTCATTGTGGTTTTTCTAATTATATTCATTATAAGAACTAGGCGAAAGAGAAAGCTTTCAGCAGAACATGACCTAGCAATGAGGTATAATACTGAAATAATGTATGCTTTCAATAATCTGTTTCTACATATAGAATGGAGGCACTTGCAGTATTTGCTCGAAGTGCTTCAATCCATCAAAGTATAGTCATGACATAATATACTTTATATAGTATTTAATAAGCATAATTACTTTATAATGTAGATAACAATCTTTTCCTTGAACCAAGAATGCATGCACTCCAAGTATTTGATCGAAAAGCATCAATTCCAAGTATACCCATGCACTGCATACATGCATGAAGTGTTTGTTTGTAATTGTCATGCATACTAATTATGTATATAGATAATGCTGATGTAGATCATATTGATCTCAAACCAAGAGTCAACCCTGCAAAAGAATTTAGTGAAAAGCTTATGACTAGATTGATTCAGCCATCAGATCTTAAACTACTGGAAAAGATTGGTCAAGGTACCATATAATAATGAATACATGCAGGTTGATCTTATATATAATTGGATACTTATAACAAAGGTGAATTCGGTATTGTGTATCGTGGTATACTCATTCAACATAGGAATGAACATCCATTGGCCGTGGCTGTGAAAACACTTAAAGGTATTCTATATTGCCGAATCACTTGACTGATTCTGCAATTTTATTCCATTCGTTCATATATAGGTTTTAATTCTCAAGCTGAAATCGATGATCTGATGCAAGAAGCAGAAAAGATGAAGTCCTTTGACCACCTCCATGTTCTTACTCTAACAGGTATCTGTGTTGGTCTACTTGAATCTCCGTGTCTTATTATGCCTTTCATGAGTAATGGAAGTCTACTGTCATATTTGAGGAAAGTAGCTCCTAATCTAACTGTATCAGAGTCAGCTGATGAGAACTTATTATTAGACGCAATGAAACAGCTGCTGTCAATGTGTTTACAAGTGGCTAAAGGAATGGCTTACTTGGCAAAACAGAAGTTTGTTCATCGTGATCTGGCAGCAAGGAATTGCATGTATGCATGGTCCACAATAATTATACTGATTTATATTCATAGCCATATGATTATTATAGGATATCATCAGATGGGGTTATTAAAGTAGCTGATTTCGGACTAGCAGAGGATATGTACACAGCTGAGTATTTCAAACAAGAGCGGAGTTCGGATGACTCAGTTAAACTACCAGTCAAATGGATGGCACTGGAAAGCATTCACTATGGAAAGTTTAGTGAGAAGACAGATGTAGTAAGTCTTTTTTTTTCCATTTATTTTATGATATATTTAAACCTACATGTACTATGCTGTTACCTGTACATATTATAGTGGTCATATGGTATCCTGTGTTGGGAGGTGTTCAGTGTTGGTAAGTCACCATATCCTGGGATGACTCCAAAGGAGGTAGTGGATATGCTGGATTCAGGAGAGAGGATAAGTAAACCCTCTAACCCTGCCTGTAGAGAGGAAGTGTAAGTGTAATAGTACATGTACATAAATAAGGGTATTAGTCTCTTAATATAATGGCCACAGGTTCTCCCTTATAATGACGTGTTGGAAGTTTTCCCCAGATGAGCGTCCTGGTTTTGCCGATATTGTGAAGAAAATCAACAAGATATTAGTCCCATTAGCAGAATACATGGACTTCAGTTTCACTGCATGATTAATTATCATTATCATGCGCATGCCTGCATCTGCTGCTTACATGATACAGTATAATTATTGCCATGTGCATGTTTGTGTAATTGCTATTGATTATTCACATGCATATATATTCGTATTAGATGTTACTTATTTGTTGTCCACAATTTGACACATGCATGGCGTGGGCTATCAGTATTTGCCACCTGTATTATAACACTGACTCATGAATCATCATAGAGGCTGCACTATACGTCTGTCATTATACATGCTGGTATAATACTGTAATTCCGTGTCATATAGCGATAATGTTAATGCAGTGCTTTATCAGAAGACTGTAATTACACATGTATGTGTAATTTCATAGCATATACTATACCTGATAGAGCACTACCGGATGCTGTATGTGAATAACAATAATGACTATACATGCACGTTAATTATATTTGGTCAATGATTATTGCTTGGGGAGGTGCAGTGTTTGGTAAGTCACCATATCCTGGGATGACTCCAAAGGAGGTAGTGGATATGCTGGATTCAGGAGAGAGGATAAGTAAACCCTCTAACCCTTCTTGTAGAGAGGAAGTGTAAGTATATGTAATAGTATGGAAGTTTTCCCCGAATGAGTGTCCTGGTTTTGCCAATATTAACCGTAAATTCCAATACCGTGCAAATCGCAATTAATCGCGAATCGCAATACCGCAAATTGCAATTAACCACAATACGCAAACCACAAATCGCATACCACAAACAGCAATTAACCGCAAACTGCATTGTAGAAAGAATTAATGAGATGTTGTTTAGCGGAATACATGGACTTCGGTTTCACTGATTAATTATGTTATGATTGTTTGTATAGACTTCGTAGTTATTATGGATTGTGTAAGTGTATGCAAGTTACAATATATAGTACTGATCAGAGTGTCATCCCCAAATGTGCATGCAATTTTGTAATTTTTTTCAGTTAGTCCTCAAGTCCGCTAAGGGTCACTGTGTAATCCTTACACAAAACATGGCGGTGACTGGCTATTTTGGCAGTTGCCATAGTGAACTGTCACATGTCGACTATGAGCTGATGTGACCCACTTGGAACAAAAAAATGTTTGTGTGAGGATGACACATTAGTTTAAAGTGATATACAAACTGAATTATTGGAGGGAAAGCAAGCAACCATTCATGAATATGGAATTAGCTTACATGGGGTGGTATTGAAGGGTGCATGAGAGTGGCACTGAGCCGGTGGGGTGGGGGGGGGGGGGGGGGGGGGGGGCCGAAGCC
>JAYJLX010033324.1:0-16508 GCA_036873525.1 Chalinula nematifera | reverse complement strand
TATCATTAAAATCTATTGTTCTTTGAAAATTTACAAGTTGCATGCAACAAAAGTTGCATCGTGTATCCTGGGCTTTATGAAAGATGGGACTGACTACAGTACCGTCTTCTTCCCAATGAGAGCCAGCTTTTCAGTTATCGTAGAAGAGAGGCTCACTAAACTCGCCAGCCATTTTTACTGATGCCCACTTTATATACTTACCAAATTTCACTGTCGCAACTTTCGTGAAAATGGTTGTAGGAGTGCCTTTCTTGAACCAATTTGGTAAACGACAATTTTTTAATTTAGTTTTGTTTTGTCAGGTTCATTCTTTTTCTCAAGTTTTGCTAGTATTTGTGATCCCTCAGACAAGCTTTAAAGTATTTATTAAACTATCACATTTGGTGTCTTTATTCATTGTTATAGAAATAAAAGTACAAAACAAAAACGCATTTATGGGTTTGTTGCGTTTTGTAATTCTTTCAAATAGGCAAATGTGCATGATAACAAAAATATGCTCGTTCCATGTGCATTTATTGTGATATTCAATCGAAATGACTTAAATTGTTATTCAATATGAACGCTTTGAGTAAAAGGTACAAAACAAAAATAATGCTCCATTAAGAACCAGTACGTGGCTTTGATTACAATTTTCTATTTATCCATAATTAATGAATCCTTCGAATTCCGTATCACTCGAAAGGTTAGTGCTCTCACAATCGAACTAGCCACACAGTAACTTCATATATCGGCTATTTTTGGTAAAAAGCAAGAAGAAAGCTCCTTGTTTTGTCTTGCAATAGCTGTTGTAAGTCCGGGAAACATCAACTTGCCTACTTGAGTTGTGGTTGCTAGGTAACGTATTCTAATACACGTAATAATTTTTTTTTGGTTTCCAATCCCGTTATGTAACTATAATATCTATGACACATAGAATAAAGATCATTATGAGCACTCACACTAATCAGAATAAATCAATTTAAATAGACAAAATATTAATTGGAAAACTGTGTAAGCAAAACTAGAGTATACACGTATTATAGTAACACATACTTTATCACCTTTGAGTTGATCCAGCTGTATAGAGGAGAGCAGCTGGCCATTAAACCAATCCCAGACACAGACTAACCCATCCTATATAGACAGACACATGTAGAGAGACGAACACACATACAACAGCACACATATATAATGGTAAAGATACAACTTCTTTTTAAGGTAAATTAATTACAGTACATGTAGAAACCATTATAAATATATTTTGTAAAAAGTAAATTATAGTATATGCAGACTATGAATACAAATGTAGATATAAATGATAAGCATAATCTAATATAACAGTAGATATACAACACCTAACCCTTAAGCCTGGTTTACATAGCGACGCAATGAGCCTACGCGACGCGACGCATCGATAGAAAAAAGTTCTATCTCTACGCGAGGTACGGCGTCAAAAGGTCAAAACGCCTACGCAATTAATTAAACGCGAGGCATTGCGTCGCTATGTAAACCAGGCTTTATATGTATCCCGATAAATCAATTACCAGTGCTAAAACAAAAGAGTCCCTTAAAAGCCGTATCATGGTCATTATACCCTGGTTTCCTCCATTCACACCACGTAAATGGCTCACAGATTAGAGTCCCTTTAAAAGCCATATCATGGTCATTATACCCTGGTTTCCTCCATTCACACCACGTAAATGGCTCACAGATTAGAATACCCAGACACATTATGACCTAATCAACTCACCATAATTTATTAAATATTACTAGTGGCCAACATTTAGGGCGTGAGTAAGAGACTTCCAACATTATCATCAAAGACAACTGATATTTGTATACTTACAAAAGGTGGAAAAATCAATTTCAGTCACACAATGGAATACCATTTGGAATTATAATACCTCCAAAATTATCATTAAAATAGTACATCTATTAATAGTAACCCTATACACATGTATTAATAGTAATACCCTCTATACATGTACATACAAGTATACGCCTTGATACCTACATCTATTAATAGTAACCCTATACACATGTATTAATAGTAATACCCTCTATACATGTACATACAAGTATACGCCTTGATACCTACATCTATTAATAGTAACCCTATACACATGTATTAATATTAATACCCTCTATACATGTACATACAAGTATATGTCTTGATACCTACATCTATTAATAATAACCCTATACACATGTATTAATAGTGATATCCTCTATACATGTACATACAAGTATATGTCTTGATACCTACATCTATTAATAGTAACCCTATACACATGTATTAATAGTAATATCTTCTATACATGTACATACAAGTATATGTCTTGATACCTAAATCTATTAATAGTAACCCTATATACATGTATTAATAGTAATACCCTCTATACATGTACATACAAGTATATGTCTTGATACCTACATCTATTAATAGTAACCCTATACACATGTATTAATAGTAATACCCTCTATACATGTACATACAAGTATACGCCTTGATACCTACATCTATTAATAGTAACCCTATGTATTAATAGTAATACCCTCTATACATGTACATACAAGTATATGTCTCGATACACTCCACACAATAGGGCAGTCGACAAAATCCCTTCAGCATTTAATGAGTATTGGGTGTTTTTTTTGCTTGCTGAACATTAATTCCTCATTTTTAGTGTCTTTGCTTATAAATTTACATGCGTAAGTATTAAATATTTCAGTACTAATAGTTCGGTACTCGTTTGAGTACCACAACACCTTTACCCTGATCTCTACCACCCTAACTGCCCATTAATGTATCACTTACTCCACCTCCAGATAACAGTAGATGAGGAAATCGTCCGATGGAGCACAAACAGCAGACGAAACTGGAAAGGAAATAAAGACATTGTACATTATTACCAGTACATGTATGTACACATTATACATGTATGTATACATATGCATTTGATGACATCATATTACCTAGTGTGATGCAAGCAGTAGCTCTGTATATTATAGCCGTTGGGATAGTGACTGATCCTTATCTTCTCATCTCTATCGCAGGTGGCAATGAATGTACGTTTATTGGAATGGGCGAGAAGGGTCTGGATGGGTGATACAAACAGACATAAGCAATAATTATCATGTAGGTGAATATCATTGAAACATTAATGAAATCATATACAGCGAGACAATTCATAGAGAATGAGAGTAAGAAAGCAAGGGAGAGAGAGCATACCATATCTAATACAATGGAAGAGTGTCCCAGCATTAATGGTGGCTTGGTAATGTCAGCCATTTCTGGTACCCTATATCTACAGATAACGAAATACAAGTCACAACTAGTGCCTATATAGCAATTTGGGAAGGGTTATAATTATTGTTATTAACCTGTTGACTTCACCAGCTTTATCAGATACCAGTAATGTGGAGTTATCCTGAGTGAATAGGAATGAAGATGGACGCTTGGGTAATACTCTAATGGAGTAATAGAGAAGGGGAGGGGCACATGTAATGGAGGATGGACAGACACTATATTATTTCCCCGCCCACAACCATATTGCTAATCAATGATATTAATTAGCTGGCTAAACACATGTATATAGTGGGTGTATCTCGCCGTATGCTATACACATACCTTTCACTGAGCACTGCTGCATTGCTAGTATTCATCAATACTCCCTTCTTGTCGTCTCCACATAGTACAAGATAATGGCCGCCATTACTGAATTCAACACATCTCAGTATAGTGGTGAACTGTTTACTACAGACACCTACTACTGCTTCTGACCTACAGTTATAAACAAATACACACAGCATTCTGGTTTAGAACACATTGTTCCACGTGGGTAAATCTAGTAGCCCTCGAAGTAAATAATTGCATGTATTAATTTAGTCTACATGTGTCTGAATAACTGTACAATGGCTTACCCGCTGTCACAGTGGCCTATGGCGACTTGCTTGCCAAAAATTACAGCAACATAAAGCACTCCATCTGATGTTCTTTCAACTCTAATCTGCGCCATTTTGAAAACATAAAATAAATACTAAATAGGCGTGGCCAAGAACAGCATTGATTGGATCATCTATGATTGGATTAGATGATTAAAGATTTCTGGATTTCAGTCATACAACAATAATAAAAAATAATATTAAATAGCTCTAATAATAATGATTTTTACATTATACTAATTTTATTTTTCTTTAGACAATATATTCCCCAAGTCAGTGAGTGATGCCGTAGCAGATCCTCTCCTGGCTGGACCCTTCTGTGACTTGTCTGGCTTCCAACCAATGAAATACAGCAACTGAAACGTAGCTGGAACACTATCACCACCACCATCATCATCATCAGTATTACCATATAGTTCTAATATATAAAAGATAATGAGACCAGTATACCTAGTGTACATACATAATCAGTGTGTCTTAGGCGAGGTCTCAGGCTATGTTACCTTTATATTTATGTCGTGCTCTGTTTAGAGTGTCCCTTCTAATGTAATGGGGTCTATTATGAGCAGCATTACTCTCACCCATACCTATAGTATAGTACAATAACATACAATATAACCATACTTACATGTATAATAGCATAGCAATACTATAATAAACGTATGCTCATCACTTTGCATATTTTTTTTGTAGTACGTACCAACATATCTATATGTATCCAGTATAATTATAGTATAGGAGATATGTCTGACGAATACCTTTAAGGTCCTTCATGAGTTCGTCCATTGAGGGATAGTTGACAATAATCTCATCAGTATCCTGAAATAAAAAGGCTTTTATAACTATTAATTAACTTTTATTAAAGTACGTTCACGTTGAGTTGAGGATTTGCTCATTAGTATTCATAGGCAATTATTACGCAATAATTTTCATTTATAACGTATTAAGTACAGAAGTGCGTGGGCGGTGAATAGCCATAATTAATGAATTTTAGATGAATATCTAATGAGCAAATCCTCACTGAACGTAAACGTACTTTAATTACCATACCATTGTAGTGAGGGTGAACGATGCTCCTTGTAGCAGTGAGCCTAGATCCGTCAGCTGGACAAATGGGGACACATGAGGGGAGAACCCCTGGTTAATTAATCAAGGAGAAACATAAATGGATAGAGGGGTAATAAGAAATAAGGGATAAGAGGTATATGAGTACATACTATATACTGTATAATGTATCTATAAACTAACTCCCTCTATTTCTTCCTGTGCTAGTTGAAGTGAACCCCGTAACTCAAACAGAGTGTCTCCAGTAAACATTGAACCAATAACACACCCATCAGGCTTCAATACTCTATGCATCTATAATTGATCATATTGATTATATGCATAGCTAGACAATATTGACATACAGGGCAATATAATTCTCATCATGTATATAGACAGACACACATTAATATACAGGGCAATATGACTCTTGATCATATACATAGATAACCACACATTGATATACAGGACAGTATAATTCGAATACAAGTACCTAATACTTATAGCTTACTACTGCTTGACCTCTTTGAATGCGGCTGGAAGGTCGTTGACCCAGTGAAGGTTACAAGAAGTGGTGATGAGGTCGAAGGTATTGGATGGAAAGGGAAGGAACTCTTCATCAGCAATAACTCGATGGGTTACGCCATCACTGGGGGCTTGAGACTATAACCATGTATAGAGGGAGGGAGAGAGATTAATTAATTGTTTCAAGCTTTAACCAGTATATGCCACACCCACCCCCTCCTTTGAGGCATATTTACATTATAAAAGTAACATTTATGTATGGGAAGAGTAAGAACCGTTTATGTATTACAAAAGTCAAATCAAGGTCAACTTTGAACGTCACATCAACGATTCGTACTCTTCCATGTATTTACTTATGTTATATGAATATTATAAAAATGTTACAGTTATAGCGTCTTTATTCTTAGCTTACGAGTAATCCTGGTGAGAAATCAGTTTGTATTAAAGTATGGATCATGTCCCGATCCAGTTGTTTAGCAATATGACCACGCCCACATCCCAAGTCAAGTGCAACTGAAAATTTCCTATAGAAAACACAGAAGAGGCTCAATTTAGTGACTAATTATTGTGGGTGTGGTTTTACACGAGCCACACCTACATCAGCCTTAACTTACTTTATATGTAATTATGCTATCCTCACCTTGATACGTCATACACTCTATCAACAATATGAGTAGCAATGGCGTCCCTCAGGTAGTCATAAACTGATGGATCGTCAGCCAGTGATGCTCTGTCTTTCTGTCTCCTTTTAGTGTTCCTGTCGAATACATTAACAGCACCGAATGAAGACGCATGTTTACGGCTACAAATGGCATTAATACGAGCCCTAGAAGATACAGGACTGATACTATTCCATGGCCTTACAGAGCAAAACAGAAGAACTTTCATAATAATTATTAAAGTTAAAATATTTAATAACTTAACCGCCTAGGCTCAGGCTGTTTCTATAGCAACTAGCATATTCACCGCCCATTTTCTCATTTCTAAAATGGCGGCAGCTAAATTGGTCTCTGTGAACTTTGAGGTATTCGGGAAGGTACAAGGTATGCTATTAAGTCTTATCATATTAATGAATATCTACCCCCGTATGTGATAAATTGGTATTCTTTTCATTATAGGAGTATTTTTCAGAAAAGTGAGTGGAACTAAAGATTATTTGAGCCTGAGGTAGATTATGCAGAATAACTTGATTGGGTACTATCATTATTAGGCATACTTCTGCAAATCAATATCTTTACTATAACCACATACAGGACAGGTATACAATACATTCCGGTATGTGTGTTACTGTGTATGTGAGGAGAAGTAGGGTATCATTATTAAGTCAGTCTTCATGCTTGTACATATACTCACAGTACATTTATTTTTAGAATACTCAGAAATTTTGTATACAGAAGAAATTAGTGGGTTGGGTCAAGAATACATCAAGCAGGACAGTAGTGGGTGTGGCTCAAGGACAAGCTGATAAGATCAGTGAAGTGTAAGTGTATCATTAATAAATGCCGTGGGTGGTTACCATTGTGCGTTACCCATGTAGTAGTTATATCATTAATAATTAATGCCGTGGGTGGTTACTAGTGTGCATTGCCCATGTACAGTGGAACCTCTCTGCTGTGGATACCATTGGGCCAACAAAAAGTGTCCTGATTATAGAGATGTCCTCATTTCAGAGGTAGTTTAGTATGGAAAGGAGTACAATTTGGAACTCAGACAGTGTCCTTATTACAGAGGTGTCCTTATTTCAGAGTGTCCTGATTACAGGGGTTCCACTGTAGTAGTTATATCATTAATTAATGCTGTGGGTGGTTACCAATGTGTTTTTATTTTGTCTGTGTAGTAAGCATTGGCTGAGACATGTTGGATCACCCAAATCAAGAATTGATAGATGTGAATTTACAGAAGAGAGGGAAATACAGGACACTGAATATACTGACTTTACTATTGTTAGAAAATAATACTGAGTTAATAATAAACATTATACTCAATAATAATTATAACACAAACTAACCAAGCTAACTAGCCGGCCCAGCCCAGCCCAGTGAACCCACCCTATATATTTAGCTATCACATGATTGATTGTTTACTGAATTCGTCCTCTCATTCTTCTATTCATGATTCTGTCAGCGTGTTAGGTTATGGATGACTCTCCAACTGAGTTTGAGCTCAACGATCACATCCCCCAGATCAGTGCCAGAAGAATCCGAAAGCTTGCTAAGCTTTTCCAGATCACGTTTAACCGGAATCTTACCCGAAAAGAAAAGCAACAACATATTTTTGTGACTTGGGTCCAAAACAATGTCACGAGGAGGGAGATTATTCAAGCAATCAGAGACATCGATGAAGATAAAATTGCTGACAAATATACTGCAAATATTCACTCTTTTGAAGAACGTAAGTTTAAATTTTCCCGCATCAAACGATCATGACTGACATGTTTTCAATTGTAATGTATAGGTACTAAGGAGTCGGCATCCCTTTTTAAGAGTGTCCAAAAAGAGGATGCCATGGTGGAAACTTGTGTGATGCAGTGTATGCCATTGGGACCTCCCAGGGTAGGGAAGACATGTCTGAAGAAACGACTGATGCAGGAAAATATACCAATTCAGCCCGCTGATTCATCATTTTCTCCCAGTACTCCGATTGTCGAAGAAAAGCTATCCATCCTTACGCCTAGTATGTTAACCTTGAAAGCCGAGACCACTAAATGGGAATACATTCCCATAGAAAGTGAGGTCTTACACTTAATACACAAATTCAAGAATTCTCCGCACAGCACGATTCTTTACGCATTGGCTTCGTTAGATAAGCAGAGTCAGCACTTGCTGCAGATAGCCTTGCCTGTATCATTAATACTATATTTGATAGGTTATAATGCTAAAGTGAATAATTTGCCGCTGTTGAATATATTTATCTTTTCTTCCTTGATTAGTGCACTAGTTTCACGGTTCAAAAAAAAGCCGGCAGTTGGGATTTTATGCCAGAATTTTACATTTACAGTCTTAACAGTTTGTATATTCTTAATCCAGTTAAGTTCGTTTGTTATATTATATTACGGAAGGGCTCTAACATACATAAGACACTGGATTTTTCTTATATTTTTGGAAATTGTAGGAAGAATAATATTCCGATGTTTTGTTAAACATTTTATCCGAGTTGGTTATTTGACATTTTACATCATAATTCAAATAGTCTTCGTTGTGTGGCTATTTTCAGCGAATAAATTAGAGGACGAGCTATTTTTTTCAGGAGTTTTTATCCTTTTTACCAGTCCCTTAATACACTCATTGCAAATATCATGTCAATTAACTGTTTTTCAAGGCTACTTTTCAAAATTTGCACTAGCAGTTTGTTATCAGCTGTTATTTCATCGCAGTGGGTTCATCATAATTTTACTCGTTTCATTTAAAACACTTTTAGCAGTGTATGGCATTTACGAAACGTACAAGGTTTATATGAAGAGAATGTGGTATTTAGCTTGTATTATTACAAATCTGCTTCACCTGTATTATCAGTGTATTACTTACTTACTCATCCTTATGGATGTGTACACAGCAATGATATTCATAACTGCTGATGTACAAAAGAGAACTGTAAATCCTCTTGATTACGATGAAACGTCAGCATCCATTGTTAAAAAAGCCATGAAAAAAAGCAATATTTCTGCAGGGATCCGTGAAAGCAGTACAATTGAGGATGAGAGTCTAAAAATATATTTCACCGATTCTGGTGGCCAACCCGAGTTTCAAGAGGTATTACCTGCTCTGCTGTCTGGACCAACTGTATTTTTTTTGGTATTTAATTTATCAAAAGGATTGGATGCAAAATATCATGTTGAATATGTCGACGAGAGTCATACAACTTTTAGACCATACGAAACACAATTTACTGTCATGGATGCTCTTCTACAGTGCTTAGCTACCATTTCATGTATTGGTGAGTTTAGCAAAACACGTAACCAAAAGAATATTGGGATAATGCCAAAAGTTTTCTTTGTTGGTACACATAAGGACTTGGTTACTGCTGACATCATTTTCAAGATGGAAAAGCAGCTAAAATTGGCAGTAAAAAATACATCATGGTACAAAAAAGATGTAATACAACATGCTTCAAATGATAGCTTAATATTTTCGGTTGATAACTTTGATTCAACAGATTTATTGTTTGATCAAATTCGCCAAACCATTGAAAAGTTAGCACAGTCATCCAACTACAAAGTTCAAATCCCAGCACCATGGCTTGGGCTAGAGTTGAGGCTACGTACACTTAAAGAAAGCGTAATAAGCACTTCGAAATGCAAAGAAATTGCATCACAATGTAGCTTTAGTACTGGTGAAAACCTGAATGAAGTATTGTGGTTTTTACATAATAGACTTGGGTCCATTCGTCACTATCAACAAATACCACAATTACGTGATGTTGTGATAACAAGGCCTCAAATGTTATTCACAATAGTCACAGATTTATTAGTAGGGACATTTCCTCTTGCTAGTGCCAAAGCAAATGCTAAATTTCGTGAAAAGGGCTGTTTTACTAGGGATGAGCTGAATCAAGTGGGCAACCTTCATAAAACAGGTTTAAGTGTGACACAAGTAATAGCCTTACTGTGTCATTTACACATCCTAGCACCTCTCAAGATTGGCAATGCAGTGGCTGATTACAATTATTTCCTTCCATGTGCCCTCAGCCATGCTCCTAAACCAGATAACGCTCAACTTCAATCTAAACCTACAGTTGCTCCACCCCTATTAATTGGCTTCAGTTGTGGTTACACTCCTAAAGGGGTTTTCAGTGGTCTCATTTCATACATGCTACAACACAAGCATTTTGGTTTAAAATGGTCTCTTGACGAGGACTGTATTTTTAGAGATCAAGCCACATTGATAATTGGGGCTACTGGTTATTGCCTTATGATCAAGTATCTTCCAAAATACTTACATTTGGAGCTTCGTCAGCCAAAGAACAGCATTGAAAATAAGACTATTTATAAAAGGATATTATCCTCAATTAAAAAAGGATTAAATACCGTTCAGCAACGAGTAAACTACACTTGCGATACAGATCCTTCATTTGGGTTCTATTGCGACCATGACAGCTGTATCAATGATGATCCGCACCCAGCTTTCCTGTTTAAAAATTTAAATGGCATTCTCACGTGTAGTAAACATAGTAGTAATACACTATGCCTTATTAGTGAGCAGCGAAAATGGTTTCCTTTCACTGTTTCTGGCCTGAGCTTAGGGATATTCATCAGGATTAAAAATTCAGTAAGTGATGTATGGCGCATACCTGTACAATGTATATGATTCGTATTATATTATCTCTTTTAGTTTATCTATTTAGTCTTATCAAAGCCAGTTAAGTGGTTGTCTACATATTGTTACATATTGGTTGTGAGTAGCTGGGTGGTTGTATCTGCAAGCCTTATAATCGTAGTAGCACCTGAAATTGACATTTATGAATTAAAATCAGATTTCAGTCATGTTAAAAATATTCAAAGAAATCATTATCATTCACTGTGCCAGGTAGAAAAAAAGCGATTAGGAACCGAAGTTACGGGAACTTTTGGTTGCGAATTAGAAAACAAATTTCAATCACTTAAACCAGTTGATATTATAAGACCAATGAGAGCCAATCAACCACAGTACTTTCCAGATGATCAGCTATCTCAAAACTGTAACATGCTTGTGATTGTTGCATCTTTTGATAATTGCCATCCCAAACCTTGCCAAGATCCCATGCATGAAATACAGAACGGCTTCATCCGGTATTTGGAATCATGTTCTATTGATCATCATATCCATGAGGAGGATATCTGTTGGCCCATTCTCCATCATTTGACAAGCGGAGACCCTGAGATAACATTCGCTCCTACAGACATAGACTTACACAACACTAAAGTCACCTTCAGCGGACCCTTCATAGAAACAATTTATTTTATGTTTAAAGCTTCGTTATACACTGTTTTTGGCAAGAGTTGTACAAAGCTTATTATAAACAGGGTAGAGAGCAAAGGATTAACAATTGAGAATTTCTTGGCAATCATGAAATTTATTATGTACACTAAACCAGAACTAGCACCTGTAATAGTATTGAAAAATATTGATGAAGCATTTTCAAAGAATAATCCAGCAAATGAAGCTATTGGTAATATCCTGTATCATATTAGTAGAAAAGCATCTTCGGCTCGTTGGCTGATACCAATAATTGCCACTACAAAAGATCTGCAATGGTTTGGTGAAACAAAGTATAATGGAACACTTTTAAAAGACTATTTTCCTCATCATATGTGGCTACTATATGACCTCTATCTGCTGTTTCGTTATAATCAAATTCAGTTAAATGAAATCCATTTAAGTGAAATCCATTTAGCTGACAATGCAGATGTGCCACCATTATTTATGGTGCCAATGTCTTCCAATATTAATAATTAATTAACTTCAAGTGAGTATTGTAACACCTTTCAGTAAAACGTATTAAATCATTTTAATTATAATTATACTCAATTATTTCTTTTTGTATTCTTTTTTTGTTGCTATATAGATCTATATTATATACATATTATTACTATAATCAAGTATTTTGCCGGTATTTTTGTCTCGCTTTTGGTAAAATTAATTTTAATTATAATTTGATTTGGGTGACCCAACATGTTTCAGTGAGTGACTAGACATGGCATTGCACTTTTTTGAGTTAATTTTTAATTATTATATTCGTCCCTCTTTTCTTTTTCAATGTCTTATTAGTTCTCTTCAATGTCTTATTACAAAAAAATAATCTTGTTTAAGATACAATAATTATCATAACAGTTAATGCGTGGGCGTGTAAGAAGTTCTATATTTATTGCGTGGGCGTGTTACAGCATTCCATATTTAATTAGCTTTCTACAGTACAATGCTTGTTGGGTATCACTATAGTATTGTTTACAGCAGTGCTGCCCATACCGACTATAGTATCAGCATGCTGTCTAGTCACAAGAAATCATGGTACTTAAGGATTCATGGATTACAAGTCAAAACTGAGGCCTAACAGATAGGAGACCCATCAAATACTGGTACAGTGAAAGGAACTAGGTGGTAGCATTAGTGATAGTATATATGTCATGCCCAGTCTCAGGTTCACCTTATATCTGGTGTACATGTACATGCAATCACTGAATTACTACTGCATTGGACTGAACTGATAGACGATTCTGATACTTGCACTTATCATGTATCTGGCCGTACGCGTAGTAGTAGAAACACTATACCTTAGGACCAAATGACTTCAGTGCCAGTGGCTTGATGGGTGGGTACTATGGCAATACTCAGTTCACGGGATACTGTCGTAATGTGTTCATATGTAAGGAGAGGATAGGGTAACCATCTTCATTCATGTTTTTACTCTAGCAGTATGTTTATTTTACAATACTTAGAAACTCTGCATGTATATACAGAAGAAAGTTGCAGATTGGGTCATGCAAGAACACATCAAGAGGGACAGTAGTGGGTGTGGCTCAAGGATAAGCTAAATGGCAGGGTGTCTGGGTAGTCTCGCGGAGCCAGTCCCATCCTAAACGAGAAAGGGTATGGTCTACTGGTCTCTGTGAACTTTGAAGTATTCGGGAAAGTACAGGGTATGCTATTAAGTCTTATATTAATGAATATTTATGTGATAAATTGCTTTCTTTTCATTATAGGAGTATTTTTCAGAAAAGTGAGTGGAATTAATGAAAGATTTTTGAGCCTGAGGTAGATTATGCAGAATAACTTGATGGGTACTATCATTAGCGAGGGCATTATAAGGCATACTTTTGCAAATCAATATTTTTACTATAACCACATATAGGACGGGTATGCAATACATATGTGTGTAACTGCATGTGTATGTAAGGAGAAGTAGGGTATTTTAATTATTAATTAACTCGATCTTCATGCTTGTACATACTCACACTACATTTATTTTTAGAATACTCAGAAATTCTGTGTACAGAAGAAATTAGTGGGTTGGGTCAAGAACACATCGAGTGGGACAGTAGTGGGTGTGGCTCAAGGACAAGCTGATAAGATCAGTGAAGTGTAAGTATATCGTTAATTAATGCCGTGGGTGGTTACCATTGTGTGTTACTTGTGTAGTAAGCATTGGCTGAGACATGTTGGGTCACCCAAATCAAGAATTGATAAATGCGAATTTACAGAAGAGAGGGAAATACAAGATACCGAATATACTGACTTTACTATTGTTAAAAAATAATACTAAGTTATTAACTGATCATTATGCTGTTATATATAACTAAAGCAGTGGGACTTAATATAATTTAAGAGTGGTTGGAGCATAAAAGTGACTGCACGCTCATATAATGGCAGTGTGGAATTATTTTTAAAAAAAAATTGATTGAACTATTGGCCACTACCAAAATTGGATCTAAACAACTGACAAATCTGTGTTTCATATCAGATCAGGAGTACTGGATTCTTGCAGATAGGTAACCAGTAGTATCGACCATACCAGCAAGAATGAAAGTAAGGTAGCTTTTAAGTAGATCTAGTGGGTTGGGCTAAGAACGCATTAATTAATTCGTGACTTGATGTAATCAGTATTGCTTTGCTTGTTCTGAATGTCACGGCAAATAATGTGCACAAATATGGAGATCAGTCCATGCTGGCACCAATAGGATTTAGTGATATTGCTATTAAAACACAAACCAATAATTTATAAACAAACAATAATGTTCAAAGTGAACTAGCTATATATAGATCACTTTAATCGGCTCACTTATACACATGATGCACATATTTAAACACACTACAGTATGAAATAATAATAAAAAAAGTATTATTGTTAATCCCTTCAGTAAACCTCAGTACACTAAGCCAACAGATCATATCAGTTGGGATGGTTTCCTTAAATATAAGTTGGCTAGAGGCAATCATAACACAAACTGATATTACTTGAATAATAAATTATTACTCTACAATATACTGACCTGAAGTTCACCATAGCATTCATTCATTTCAACTGTTACTACATCATTATTCCTTTTACGCCCTTCAATATACAGTGGCTGCTATAGAAATGTTGTAGCAAATGGAATATAAATAGTTCTTGAACACAAACCGGCCATCAATATACAATGATATGCACTTATCTGCTAAGTTGTATGTGTTATGTGTATCACTGTATACTTGCTTGTTTGTGCTGAATCCAGGAGTGATAGGTTCTCTTAGTCAATTGAAATGTATACACTAACATACTGACCTGGAATTCACCATAGGATTCATTCATTGTCAATCCAATCATTGTATCACTATCATTACTGCTGTGCGAGTCGATACACTCGTACACAGCATCTTCATGTTCTACTGCATTCATTGTGTCAGTTCGTTCACTTAAAGTATTTGGATGGTTGTTGTTGATTTCTTAGTAAAGTAAATACCCTCGTAAACATACTAGATACATATATGTAGTATTGCTATTAATATAGGCTTCCAAACTAATTACTATATATAATTGTACCTAATGATTCATCTCTTCTGTTTGTCTTTTTGAAGCAGTAGTAGACTAGTGTACCAACAATGGAAGTAACAAGTAAAGCCATACAAACTAAGCTGACAATAGAAACAACAGGAGCAATGATGACTATAGATGAATCAGTACCAGATGGACCAACATCAGGTGTACCACCAGACACTGTCCCTCTACTCACAGCAGCTAACGATGTAATCACATGTAATTATTCAGCAATTAATTAATGTAATATTACAATATATTATACTAATTCACCTGATGTTTGTACATTAGTACTGATAGTATCTGTGCTATTATTTCCCTTATTGGCTGCTGTACTGGATTCACGATCAGCAATGCTAGTGGCAGTTGAAGACCCGGAAGTAGTTTCAGCAGCTACAGAACCCGTTACACCTGATGATAGCATTGTAATACCTCTCCCCTCTGTAATGGAGATTCATTAGTAGTTGTAGTAATGGTAGATGTACTACCCTCCTGGACAATAGGCATTGCTATACTGCTAGTGGTTGATATAACTATTGTTGAGTCCATAATTGAAATAGTCAGTGGTACAGTGATGGATACAGTGGGCGTGGCTGTATTAGTTGTTGGAATAACAGTAGGGGACAGTACTGGAGTAGACGAGGTCACTATAGTAATACTGGTAGACTCATCTACTGTGGGGACTAAATAATATACATATAGACAAATAAGACTAGAACAAATAAAAGTATATATAGTACTCACCTGATACAATAACAGATACTAATGGATAAATATTAAAGCCAATCTCCTCATCGAATCCACTGTCAGAAAAATAGCTAAGTGGACCACTAAATTGCTGATGATAAATGACAGCATCACTGTTACTGGTAGGGTTAGATATACCCAGGACATCACCCTCTTGAACTGGTACTGGTACAGATAGATTGTACCACCTCAGGTAGTCAGTAGATATATCAGACACAGCATCACTGTAGCTCAGGGGTATGGTAGGACCTGATAGGGTATAATCATCGTAATTGCTGTTTCTTCTCCATATTTCAATAGCAGGAGGAGTCGAACCAGTACTGTCATTCATTCCAACAACAACATGAGTAATGGATCCGTTACAAGTGAAGTTAATATCCGGGAAAAAGCTGTCCGGTCCTAAAATCAATAGGTAGATTCCAGCGCTGACTGAAGTGACTAGTCTGGCATTCTCTTGAAGGTCATCAGATGAGATAAAGCCGCTACTCAAACAACTCATGGGGTTATCTATTTTGTGAGGGAACTGTAAATATAAAGCTGACTTTGAAAGAATCATTCAAACTTACCAGTTATTGGAAGTAAAAGAAGTCTTGAATCTGAATAGCTATTTTTAGCATCCACTTTATAATTGTTATTAATCCTCACAATATCATCAGTACCAAACGATTCCCTGTAGTACAGTCTGACAATAGATTGATTAGTTTCAGGTTGCATGACTCCCAGTATCTGACCACTAGTATACTGTAGTGGTGATGATAATGTGTAGTTGTATAAGCCACTGG